>JZLH01S0301623.1:62123-75141 GCA_001188425.1 Eucidaris tribuloides | reverse complement strand
CCAATACCTTTAAAAGGTAGGCTTAGTCAAAAAACTATAATGTCAGGACGGATTTGAGAAATGTTTTCTTTTTCATTATCAAGCAAAAGCAAACCTCTTTGCGATAAAGGCTCTCTTGAAGAAGGTAAATTTGCATAAACAGGAAACCTATGCATCAACCATTGGATGATTTAGAGATACTATACATGTATCATCATTGTTTTAAATGACTGTGATATCAAGAAACTTTGGATTTACACCCAACAAATACTTTCTGTTTGAAAGTTCTGCCAGAAATTGATGACTGTGCCAACAGCCCTTGTCCGAACTAAGGAACTTGTCGCAATGGAGTTATTGCTTATACTTGTTCATGTCCTGCTGGTTTCGAAGGAAAGAATTAACAGAAGTTAAGTCTTTGGAAAAACCTTTAAAATCACAACGATGAAGAAATTCTGGAAGAATTCTTTATTCTATCTCATTTTGACTCAGGTAGCCTAATTCGTCTTAATGAGGAATTCATTGTCTAGTTTTGTTGCTGTTATTCAATCTGCCTTAAACAATATTAAGACAATTAAAGCACAGCATACGCAAGAGCGTGTTAAGAGTAATGTGAAATTCAGGTTTGTTATGGTGTAATGAATACCAAGTTTCATTAAAGTTTCACATTCCTGCAAAAAATGAGGCGACTGCCCCAGTGAAGTTCTGCTTCTTGTTTGTCGGTCTCCTGAATTGGTTCAGTTTATCTAACAAACCCGAATTCCATATTATTGCAATGATGCTAGACAGCGTCATTACCTTGTTTTCGTAATTATGTCCATGAAACAGTGCACCTCTCTGCCGAAGCGAATACAAAAAGTGATGAAATTATGCCGTGGCATTCGATTACCAATAAATCACTAACTATACTATCAAATCACCAAATAAGTTCTTGGAGTCTACCCTGTGTCATGCTCCTAAGGTCATAGCAACCCTGTTTTATTAGCTTCACAAACTCTTTGCATTTTTTTCTTGTATTCTGTCTGGTAAACACCACCATCCGAATCGCAATTCAAACATAACTAAAAATGGGGCAGAACGAAGTCCCTATAGTTCGACATTATAATGCAAATGTAATGAACTTTCACTTGAAAAAAAAATTAAATGTGGAATTTTGATGAAAGATTTTCCATCAGCAAACCAGTTGAAATCTGTTAGGAAATCCTGTGAGCAAGAGCACCGTTTACAGATGCAAAAATAATTCCTTTTGGGCAGATAGGGATAGTAAAATAATACTCTCAGTCGGTATTACTATAGTTGCCTCTTCGTTGACACTGAAAAGAGAAATAGAGCATATATTTTTCCAACCAGACAAGCAAGTGATACTGTGCCTCTGATTAACATTTTGAACACTGGGATGGTGACTTTCTGAAACTAGGGCTAACGTTGTTATTCAGCCGTTGTATATTTACCGCTTGTTTCTTAAATTATGATCAAAGATATCAACGAATGCCAACGTGGAACTGACAGGTGTGCTCAAATTTGTGTTAACAACGCGGGGAGTTACACATGTGAATGTAACGATGGCTATACATTGAATGACGATGGGAGAACATGTGATGGTAAGAAACTATTTTATATTTTTTAGATCATTTCCCTAAAACTCGTGATTCATTTTTATGTGTGATTTATGTTTATTAGAAGTATTTTCTTAGGCATGCTAGATATTCTACACAGTAAGAACGGCTGTTTAAAATTTTACACAACCGGGTTTACTATATGAACTGATCAGAAATTGTTTAAAAGATTAAACAACTGTTTCAAGTTTTAAACATCAATGTTCATTTTTTTTATATTTATTGTTAACAAAATGAACATTGCTGTTTCAATTTTTGAAACACTTGTTTAAACTTTATTTAAACAATTATATGATGAAAGAGGGCTTGTAATGATATCATTGACTGTAGTATAAGTGGCACAATGACGACTTTACCCTGTCGTTGTTTACGAAACCTATCTCGAGATTAAATCAAGCAAGTGTAATAGAACACACGGTATTTGACCTCTAAGCCTGCGACTTGGAACTGACGGATGTGCTCAAGCCTGTGTTAACAACCCGGGCCAAGGGCGCCGGAAGCCGGGGGGGGGGGGCAGAGGGGTACTTGCAACCCAAATAAAAAAAGGAGGGGGGGTGGCAAAACGAGTTGACCCCCTGAAAGGTGAAAATAAATAATGGATCAATTATTTAAAGAAAAAATGAGTAATAAAGGCAATTTTCTTGTCTAAAAATTGTCCATTTCATAACAGAAAAATGCAAAATTTTCGCCGCTGACGAGGCACTTACACTTTTAAGTAAATTTAGAGTATAGTGTATGGTGGCCTCGCCTTCGACGAGTGTGCCCCCATGAAAAATACCTTTAGTAAACCCTTTCATTTAGTTTTCTTTCTTCCAAGCTTTCTAGTAATTAAGAGTATTTTTCATTGCTCGAACAACGCGGCCACGTTTAAGCTTTTAATGAATACATTTTAGACTAAAACCGAATGGCAAAGTAAAAGTCGCTCAGAATCTATAGTGCTCAAAGGCTAATAAGCCCACATCATTTGTGACATACATGTACGTAGGTTCATGAGAAATGAAAATTTACGATGATTCTGAGCTCTCGCTCGGGTCGTTCTCGCATATAAACAGTGGCGTAACTACGGGGGGGGGGCCCAATCGGACCGGCAAAAAAAAAACGAAAGAAAGGGGGAAAGGAAGAAGAAAGAAAAAGAAAACTGGGATGAGCCGAGTTAGAATATCACATTTTGAAATAGACTTATCAGGGTAAGTCCTTGTTCTTTTTATCTCAATTTTATCAAAAACTGCTTAAAATCCAGCTTAATCTCATAAAGGTTTGTGTAATGCTTTTGCAGGCCGCTTCTTGAATCTGAATAATGTGTTTTAAATCTTTGACGAGAGCATATAGCGTTGATAGGATTGCTTTGTTATTTAATTGTTGACATTTTTCGAAATACAGATTCTTCTTCTCTTAGAAAAGAATTATCGTCGCTTTCAAAACCGCTCGCTCGCAGGATTACCGCTATAACTTACTTTGAACCAGCGATAGCTGAGCAAATATTACAAATGCACTTTTCAAAATCAAACAATTTGCGAAGAAATTCCTCCTCCAAACTCATCAACCACGGGGCACACCTTTTGCGTGTGCGCCATTCTGCATTCCTACAAAATTTAATTGCTGTCACTCCGGGGGGGGGGGGGGGGGGGGGCAGCCCTCCCCCCCCAATCGGCCACAAAAAACCCAAACAAACAAAAAAACGAAGAAAAAGACGAAGAAAAAGAAAAGAAAACTGAGGGCGAACCGAGCTAGAAATTGTGCTTATAGTGCACCTTCTGAAATAGACATTCAGAGAAAGTCCTCGTTTTTTAACTCTTTAGCTTACAACGTTTAAATTTTAATTGTATTTGTTCTGGTTCTGGTTCTAGTCATGAACTGCATAAACTCCGCTGGATGCAACATGCAGGCGCAATTCGACTGAGCAAATTGTAATATTAATTTTGAGAGTAAACACGTTCTTTTGAACCTATTCAAAGTGATAGTATAGGTTCGTGCATCAATAGGCACTTTTCGATTGGGTGAACGAGAACGTGGTGACGCCGACGGCAGGCGTATGTCAACGCGTCACCTCCCCAGGTCGAACCGCTGCTGAAAAACTTTTCGATATCGGTCGTCACGTCTCGTCAACATGATGACGTCAGGCACCGCTGAATCGCGCGCGCCAGCATCGATAGACAACACGGCGTGAGTGATTTTAGGTGGACGGTGAAAAACGGGGTGAGCGCGTTCTCAAATTGGGTGGTGAACGAGGGGTCGACATTGACACATGCGCAGTGCGTAAACATTACGTCATAGCACGGTGACGCCGATGTCAACGCTGAAATCGAAAAGTCCCTAATGCGGATATTCTGGCGTTCCCATATTATTCATCGTGTTAGACTGAGAGTATCCCCCTCCCCCTCCCGTGGAATCATTTTTCCCTTCAAAATCTGTCACTCGTAGAATTGCTAAAGAACGTTTTTCTATCGTACGTTTTTTTTATCATTCTTGACTGTAGGCCCTAAATTTCAGGAAACAGTGATGACAGGGGTCAAAAAAGTCTCATAAAACCGCTAGGACCCATGAGTTTCAGGGGACTCCGATATGTTATCGTCATGTTTTGAAAGTCACCTGCTATCAGCTGTTCATAATAAAAAAAATTATACCATGGAAGTGCTAAGAAGTTCGTAAGCGGGTGTTTTTTTAAATTATTATTGTCGACTGTAGCTGTCCATAAAAAAGTGTTATCAAAAGGTCACAATAAGCTTATAAAACCGGTCGAACTCATGCGCGAGCTTCAGCTTCAGGGCGCTGACCCCCGACAAATCATCACCACGTTTGAAAAATAACCTGCTATCGGCATTTCAGACTACTGAATTCATACCTATGAATGAAGTTACAATTTTGAAAAATGGGGTTATTTTGTTATTGTGGACTGTCCATTTCAAAGAAAAATCGTGTTGGCAGAGTGACAAAATATCCGTATGAAACTGCTAGAAGCCATGAGCATCAGGGGGTGGAACCCCCTGACCCCAACCTAGGACGGGGACCCTATACTTGAAACCCTGGAACCCATGGTCAGCCCTTCCCCCTGTCATCCATTTTTATTGACTTATACGCACCCCCTCCTTTGAAATGGCTACGGGCCTGCAAAACGCATATTTTTTCTTGGAATTTCAAAATGTTTCAAAACGCTCGCTCGCTACGCTCGCTCGCGGAATTGCCCTTTCACCACTAGTGACATAAAACTGCTTAAAGCCGTAGGCTTCAGGAGCCTTACTCCCATCCGGGACGGGGACCCCACTTGGAATTCTATAAGGTGGACCCCTGGAACCCATCCGTTAGGATGGTCAGCCCTTTCCCCTATCATAAGTCCCTTTTCACTTATAAGCACCTCCTCCTTTGAAATATATGTATCCTGTCTAGTGGCTAGGGGCCTGCAAAACGCATTTTTCATCATAGAATTTCGAACTTTTCCAAACCGCTCGCTCGCTACGCTCGCTCGCGGAATTGCCTTTTCACCACTAATGACATACATACAAACACATAATTATTCACTATAAAATAAACCTATATACATTAATACGGTCATTTTTTTTATATTAGTGGTGGGCTATAAAATGGCAATGTTTCAGATCACAGAGAGGAGTAGCTCATTAGATGCAGCTTGTGCTCCTGAGCATTTTGACACCTTTTGTGAAAAAATCTGTGAAAAATTGAGTTGGTGCCGGCCAAAAAACGATTTTTGGCAAAAAGGTCGTTGACCCCATCCATTTTTGTCAAAATTGTATATCTCGGCTTCTACTTAAGCTATTTCAATGATTTTGGTGTCAATTTTGATGTTTTTTAATACAAGGAATTCAATTTTACTACTTAAAACTGCATTACATTCTCTCTTAGTGTCTAAAATACATTTTGGCCATTTTTATTGACATTTTTGGGTACAGATGAGAAAAGGAAAAAAATACCAGTTGAATTTTTGCTGTAGTTTAATTTGATAATAGTGAAAAATAAAATGAAAATATAAATGCTCCAAAAATAACCTACAACCAACATCTCTCACCCCTCCCACCCCCACCCCCACCCCCACCTATCCCCCATCCTCAAAAATGAAGATCTGTATATTGCCTACCCATATATAAATGTACAATACATCCCCTGAACTTTGGGGCCTACACATGTTGAATATGTATCTGTATGTCCACTAGCCATGTGCAAGCATGGACCTAGGTGCAAGCGAGTGTTACAGAGGTCATGACCTCCTGACCTCCACAAGCACAGGACCTTCATGACCATGATGACAAGCACATGGTTAAATTGCATTCCAGTAAGGTCTGCAAGTATTTAGCTGCATCTGCATTTTGTGAAGAATGAAAAGCCAAGAATTCCAAGTTGAGTTTTGTCAACATTCATACATTATTTAGAAAATGTACAACTACATGTACAATATGATCCTTATGGGTGATAAAAGAATCTGTATATTTGATAAATATTTTTCCATTATATCTTCGGCCTACATATATCAATATATCTGCTCCGAAACTAAAAATTTGTAAAGAGCTCTGAAATGATTAGTAGAGTAAACCCAACATTATAACTGTTTTCTTCAAAATTTGGTCATCTGGCGTTGCCGTGCACTATCAGCTACTGTCCAGCTCAATTTGGTAAAATTATGAAGATGTCTCATACATGTAGAATGCACAAACATGTAATAATGAAGGTGAATACAAAGTTACAGTATGTGCTCTCAGACAGCTCACAAAGGTCTTAAGATGAATTATTCCACATAATATGTTGGTATTTTCTCCAAATGTATTTCGGGGAATTTATGAGGGTGCCGGCATAAATTATAAATTCAGTTTGTTCTGTGTATTACTTAAAAACAAACAAGTTTCAAGAGTTAAGGTATGGCATGTAATCATATTTCTGATGGGTCTTCCAATATATAACAAAACATCCAACTGTTTGAAATTTAATGGAAAAAAGAGCTACTGGGCCTTTAAGTTCTTCAACAATTACCATTGATTACAGGTGATTTATACAAAATTAATATTCATTTGTTTTATTGCAGTGATGCAAAAATGGAGGAGAGACCAGTGTTCGTATTTTTAGACACCTTGCCATCTGTGTATGAGTGCATCACTTGCATAGTCAACTATGGTCCAAGTGTTGGAACCATTAAAAAAAAAAAGGCTATCCATGCATTTGCAATAGCAATTTCGGAGTTATAGTGCAAGGCATTTACCCAAGAACATGTTGTGACAATCAAAACCATCAAAAGTAGACTTGAATAACTGATTAAAGAATATCGATTTCAAGTACAAAAGTGAGGAACACATGATGACACATACACTGGTGATCCACAAGGTGACGGGAAACTGTGGAAATATTCAAAAAAAGCCTGACATTCAAACAGTTAACTCTGTTCAAATGGTACCATATAACATAGTAGGCTCATGGGATCTCACAGAAAGGGTCATGACTTTTGTACTGGAAAACTGTCAAATGATTGACATTTTATTCCAATCATTTTACTGAACTTCTACAATATCTACAGACTTCGGACTGTGTTGATTCTGTGATATACCATTGCCAGAGATAGTTGTTCTTGGTACAATATGTACATGTACAAACTGCAATATGCAAAATGATTACAATTGTAATTGTAATATTGTGTATCTGTATTCTGTAAGAGTTAGGCCTAGTTTTTATTGTTTGTTGTCTAAAATGTCTAAATGCAGTATAGCTAGAATTTTTAGGCTGGCTGCAAAGACGGTCCATGCTGGGTGATATTTCTGCCTTGCTGAGGATGCAAAATGTTGATAAAATTAAATTTTAAGTACAAAGACAACATTTATTCATATTTTGATTGTCAAAAATGAATTCCGTGTCCCAAATAACATAGAAATTGATACCAAAATCATTCAAATAGGTTACACACAAGCCGAGACACAAAATTTTGACGAAAATGGGTAGGGGTCAACGACCTTTTTGCCAAAAATCGTTTTTTGGGCGGCACCAACTCAATTTTTAACCGATTTTTTTCAAAAAAGGTGTCAAAATGCTCAGGAGCACTAGCTGCATCTAATGAGCTACTCCTCTCTGTGATCTGAAACATTGTCATTTTTTTCACCTTGTATAGCCCACCACTATTTATATATATATTTTAGCACAAAAAATAGCAAAAAACAAAACCTTGACAGGGATCGCACATTTAACGTTCTCAGCGCTAAAATCCACCATCTCAAAATGCAATTTCGGCTGAGCGACTGAGTGCCCCCCCCCCCCGATTAGCTGACCCACGGTACGCCACTGCATATAAATATATATAAATAAATGTTTCTGAAAGGATATTGCATGACAAATGTGACTTCTGTTATTATGAGTCAATACGAGCGTAATACAAAATATAATTGATCAGATCTGTATACATTCTGCTGATACTTAGTAAAATTAATAGTTTTCATAACCTTCGTAATGTTTTATTATGTATAATCCCCTAGAAATTTGTTTTGAATGCTCTATAAACGCGACTTTTATACTATATTTTTACAAAAAGCCCTATAAAATATACCTTTAAAATATGTTTTTACCATGCCTAGAATTACGTATTTTCTATGTCTATTTTCAAAAATTTCCCGCCGTGGGAGGGGGTATCCCCCTCCCATACCCTACCCCGCTCGGTTGATTCGCTCTCTTGCAAGTATCCCTACACACTCTCAAGTGAAAATATGTATTTACCATGCCTAGAAAAAACGTCTTTGCTATGCGTATTTTCATAAAGTTGTGGGAGGAATATCACCCTCCCCAGCTCGGTCGCTTCGCTCCCTTGCATAGTATGACTACTTAATTACAGTTTGTTACATACTTCTGTACATCTTTTTCAAAACCTGACTACACAATCCCCAATAATCTCTATAAAATATACCTTTAAAATATGTATTTACCATGCCTAGAATCACGTCTTTTCTATGCGTATTTTCAAAAAGTTGTGGGAGGAATATCACCCTAATATCACCCTAACACGAAATACGAGGGAATATTGTAACCGTGAATGATCTCATTGCTGTTTCTTAACCCGAACCCTACCGGGCCGAAGGGGGGGGGGGATGCTGGAAGCCCCCGGACGTTTCGGACGATATATCTGCAGCGCAAGAAGCTCCCGCCGCGATGTTTCATGAACTGTTTTCTTCGAATCGAGTCTCGCAAATATTTTCAAACCAAATTCGTGACGAATGGGGCGTGCGGTTCAGAAGATACGCATAATTTTATACATGCATATCTGACCTAAAATTGCCCCAAAAGGTGGTTTCATGTTCAATTTCAATACAAATTGTACTTTACAACACTGCAGCACTACACAAAATACCACAGAATGTACCACAGGAAAATACCACTGGATATTCCTGTGGGGTCTTTTGGTCGTATACCACAGGATATGCCTGTGTTTTTTTGGACATATACAACAGGACTACCACAGAAAGTACCACAGGAAAATGCCACAGGATAATACAGTGGTATTTTTGGACAGATACCACAGGGCTACCACAGAAAGTACCACAAGAAAGTACCACAGGATATTCCTGTGTTTTTTTGACATATCCCACAGGACTACCACAGAAAGTACCACAGGCAAATACCACAGAATATTCCTGTGGTATTTTTGGACATTATACCACAGGCATACCTGCCAAGCAGTACGGATTTTTCCGGGCAGTTGTGTTCTTATTACAGTTATTAGGTGGTACGGTAAACAATAAAAAGATTACATAATAAAAGAAATGAGATTAGAGTGCAAATAAGAAAAATATTTGAAACAGCTGAACCAAATAATTTCTTATGAGAAAAAGCATGAATAAAACAAACCTTTTGTTCCATCACTCACCAGTGAATGAAAACACGTCATTTCCATTACAATTAATTGGCATTGTATTAAACTCACGATAGTAACCAAGTCATTTGGTTCAGTAATTCAAGTTGAGTTTGTCAACATGTCATACATTATTTTAGAAAATGCTACAACTACATGTACAATATGATCCTTGATGGTGGATACAAGGAATCTGTATATTTGATAAATATTTTTCCATTATATCTCTCGCCTCATATATCATATATTCTGCTCCGGAACTAAAAATTTGTAAAAGGCTCTGAAATGGATAGTAGAGTAACCCAACATATAAACTAGTTTCTGTCAATTTGGTTATCTGGCGTCTGTCCGCTGCCTATCAGCTACTGTCCAGCTCAATTTTGGTAAAATTTATGCTAAGATGTCTCATAACATGTAGAATGCACAAACATGTAATTAATGAAGGTGAATACAAGTACAGTATGTGCTCTCCAGACAGCTCAACAAAGGTCTATAAGATGAATTTATTTCCACATAATGTTGGTATTTTCTCCAAATGTATTCGGGCGAATTTAATGAGAGGATGCCGGATAAATTCTAAATTCAGCGTTTGTTCTTGTGTATTTCTGAAAAAAACAAGTTTCAAGAGTTAAGGTATGGCATGGTATCATATTTCTGATGTCTTCCAATATATAACAAAACATCCAAACTGTTTGAAATGTTAATGGAAAAAAGAGCTTTCTACTGGGCCTTTAAGTTCTTCAACACATTAACCATTGAATTACAGATGATTTATACAAAATTTAATATTCAATTTGTTTTATTGCAGTGATGCAAAAATGGAGCGAGGAACCAGTGTCGTATTTTTAGACACCTTGGCATCTGTGTATGAGTGCATCACTTGCTATGTCAACTATGGTCAAGTGTTGGAACCATGATAAAAAAAAAAAAAGGCTATCCATGCATTTGCAAAATACGCAATTTCGGAGTTAGTGCAAGCATTTCGCCACAGAACATGTATTGTGCAATCAAAACCATCAAAAGTAGACTTGAATAACTGACTTAAAAGGAATATCGATTTCAAGTACAAAGTGGAGGAACACATGATGACCATACACTGGTGATCCTACAATGACGGGAAACTGTGGATAATATTCAAAAAGAAAGCGCCTGACATTCAAACAGTTAACTTGTTCAAATGGATACCATATACACATAGTAGCTCATGGGATCTCACAGTAAAGGCGTGCATGAACTTTTGTACTGGAAAAACTGTCAATGAATTGACATGTTATTCCAATCATTTTTAGCTGAGCTTCTACAAATATTCTACAGACTTCGGACTGTGTTGATTCTGTGATATACATGTGCCAAGAGATAGTTGTTTCTTGCGTACAATATGTACATGTACACAACTGCATAATATGCAAAATGATTACAATTGTTAATTGTAATATTGTGTTATCTGTATTCTGTAAGAGTTAGGCCTAGTTTTTATTGTTTGTTGTCTAAAATGTCTAAATGCATATAGCTAGATTTTTAGGCTGGCTGCCAAAAGACGCGTCCATGCTGGGTGATTAGTTCTGGCCTTGCTCTGAGGATGCAAAAATTGAATAAAATTAAATTTTAAGTTACAAAGACCAACATTTTATTTCATCTGTTTGAATTGTCCAAAAACTGAATTCGTGTTCCCAAATAACATAGAAATTGATACCAAAATCATTCAAATAGGTTACACACAAGCCGAGACACATAATTTGACGAAAATGGGTAGGGTGTCAACGACCTTTTGCCAAAAATCGTTTTTTGGGCGGCACCAACTCAATTTTTAACCGATTTTTTTCAAAAAGGTGTCAAAATGCTCAGGAGCACTAGCTGCCATCTAATGAGCTACTCCTCTCTGTGATCTGAAACATTGTCATTTTTTCACCTTGTATAGCCCACCAACTTTATATTATATATTTTAGCACAAAAATAGCAAAAAACAAAACCTTGACCAGGGATCGCACATTTAACGTTCTCAGCGCTAAAATCCACCATCTCAAAATGCAATTTCGGCTGAGCGACTGAGTGCCCCCCCCCCATTAGCTGACCCACGTACGCCACTGCATATAAATATATAAAATAAATGTTCTGAAAGGATTTGCATGACAAATGTGACTTCTGTTATTATGAGTCAATACGAGCGTAATACAAAATATAATTGATCAGATCTGTATACATTCTGCTGATACTTAGTAAATTAATAGTTTTCATAACCTTCGTTATGTTTATTATGTATAATCCCTAGAAATTTGTTTTTGAATGCTCTATAAACGCGACTTTTATACTATATTTTTACAAAAGCCCTCATAAAATATACCTTTAAATATGTTTTACCATGCCTAGAATTACGTATTTTTCATGTCTATTTTCAAAAATTTCCCGCCGTGGGAGGGGGTATCCCCTCCATACCCTACCCCGCTCGGTTGATTCGCTTCTTGCAAGTATCCCTACACACTCTCAAGTGAAAATATGTATTTACCATGCCTAGAAAAAACGTCTTTGCTATGCGTATTTTAAAGTTGTGGAGGAATATCACCCCCCAGCTCGTCGCTTCGCTCCCTTGCCATAGTATGACTACTTAATTACAGTTTGTTACAACTTCTGTACATCTTTTCAAAACCTGACTACACAATCCCAATAATCTCTATAAAATATACCTTTAAAATATGTATTTACCATGCCTAGAATCACGTCTTTTCTATGCGTATTTCAAAAAGTTTGTGAGGAAATATCACCCTAATATCACCCTAACACGAAATACGAGGGAATATTGTAACGGTGAATGATCTCATTGCTGTTTCTTAACCGAACCTACCGGGCCGAAGGGGGGGGGGGATGCTGGAAGCCCGGACGTTTCGGACGATATATCTGCAGCGCAAGAAGCTCCCGCCGCGATGTTTCATGAACTGTTTTCTTCGAATCGAGTCTCCGCAAATATTTTCAAACAACATTCGTGACGAATGGGGCGTGCGCGTTCAGAAGATACGGATAATTTTATACATGCATATCTGACCTAAAATTGCCCCAAAGGTGGTTTCATGTTCAATTTCAATACAAATTGTACTTTACACACTGCGCAACTACACAAAATACCACAGAATGTACCACAGTGAAAATACCACTGGATATTCCTGTGGGTCTTTTGGTCGTATACCACAGGATATGCCTGTGTTTTTTTGGACATATACAACAGGACTACACAGAAAGTACCACAGGAAAATGCCACAGGATAATACAGTGGTATTTTGGACAGATACCACAGGGCTACCACAGAAAGTACCACAAGAAAGTACCACAGGATATTCCTGTGTTTTTTTGACATATCCCACAGACTACCACAGAAAGTACCCACAGGCAAATACCACAGAATATTCCTGTGGTATTTTTGGACATATACCACAGGCATACCTGCCAAGCAGTACGGATTTTTCCGGGCAGTTTTGTTCTTATTACAGTTATTAGGTGTACGCGTAACAATAAAAGAATTACATAATAAAAGAAATGAGATTAGAGTGCAAATAAGAAAATATTTTGAAACAGCTGAACCAATAATTTCTTATTGAGGAAAGCATGC
>JZLH01S0301623.1:37607-56090 GCA_001188425.1 Eucidaris tribuloides | reverse complement strand
ACCAGCAATCCACACATCGGTTCCACATATCCAAAGGATTTTGTAGTACCAAAAAACCACAGGAATATTCTGTGGTATTTTCCTGTGGTACTTTCTGTGGTAGTCCTGTGGTTTATGTCCACAAATACCTCAGGAATATCCTGTGGTATTTTCCTGTTGTACTTTCTGTGGTAGTCCTGTGGTATATGTCCAAAAACCCCACAGGAATAGCCTGTGGTATTTTTCTGTAGTACTTTCTGCGGTAGTCCTGTGGTATATGTCCAAAAAATCACAGGAATATCCTGTGTTATTTTCCTGTGGTACTTTCTGGTGTAGCTCCTGTGGTATATGTCCAAAAAAACACCCAAGGAATATCTGTGTATTTTCCTTGGTATTTTCTGTGTGTCCTGAGGTATTAGTCCTCCAAAACCACAGGAATATCCTGTGGTATTTTCCTGTGGTATTTCTGTGGTATTTCCTGTGGTACTGCTGTGGTATTCCCTATGGTATTTCTGTACCACATGGGTACCACAGGCTAAACGTCTGCAGTACCACAGGAATCTGTGTGGTACCTCTTCAGTACCACATAACATAAGCACAATGTGTGGTAATCCTGTGTGGTATTTGCTGTGTGGTACTGATCTGTGGTTTTGCCGTGTGGTACTCCTGTATGGTATTGCTTTGTGGTACTGCTGTGTGGTACTGATGTGTGTTTGTCCTGTGGTATACGTCCAAACAAACCACAGGAATATCCTGTGGTATTTTCCTGTGGTACTTTCTGTGGCAGTCCTGTGGTATTAGTCCCCCCAAACCACAGGAATATCCTGTGGTATTTTCCTGTGGTATTTCTGTGGTATTTCCTGTGGTACTGCTGTGGTATTCCCTATGGTATTTCTGTACCACATGGGTACCACAGGCTAAATCGATATCGATATGTTTGCCCCCCAATATTTTCATTGGTGGGGCGATCCCGCCTGCCCCTCCCCAAGGATAGAGGCTTCTGCTTTCCTGTTACATAATGCGAAGCAGTGCAAGATGTTAAATGCATTTACGAGACGCATTATCTTAACCGGTGTGTAGGCTCAGTTGGTAGAGTGTCCGTCTCTCAACCGGGAGATTGCGAGATCGTTTTCCCGTCGGGACATCACGAAGATCATTTTAAAAATGCTATCGACTGCCTCAATCCCGGTGCCAAGGAGTTAAATGCATGGGAAAAATACAGTTTGTCCCAGAAAAAAAAACAGAACCCTAAAACAAACGCGGAAGCAATGAAACGTATGATTGCAGAAACAAGTTTAATGTAAACTTTGACTTATGTTCTTTTTCATGATACATTACACAAACGTATTCACTCCTGCATTTTTGAGTACCATGACTTTAAAAGTTTAAAGTGTAAAATCACTTGTTAGACACAGTTTCAAAGCCATCAAGCGTAACAAATGGTTTTTCACTTCAAGTATTGAAAGTCATGGTACTAAGAGATGCATGAGTGAATAATTTGAAAAACGATAAGACAAGGTTTATTTTCAATATTTGTTTTCAATTATACGCTCCATTGCTTCCGCACAGTCATGACAGTAAGCCTTTGTTTTAAGGTTCTGTTTTTCTGGGAAGCACTGTATAGAGGACTAACCTTCCACTGTAGTCAAAATTTCTTGTGCAGCCTGATGTTCCACGATCAAGAGAGGCGGGTTCAAATTTAACTTAACTGTATAATATTTCACTATCTAAAAACAGCTAACATTTTATTGTACATGTCGTTTATGTTTAATTTTGATAAGATAACGACGAATGCGAACTTACTACTCACGGGTGTGCTCAAAAATGTGTTAACAGTGCTGGCAATTATAGCTGCGAGTGTAAGAATTTCTATACCTTGAATGCCGATGGGAAAGCATGTGATGGTAAGAAACAATTTGATATCGTTTACGTGTTTTTCATCATTAACTAATAAAGGTAGTACAGGTGCAATCACGCATGACGAAGGCTCATAAAGGGTATTTTCACCGGTATTTTCAGCACAATTTTGTCAACTTTTTCCTTCAGAGAACCCCCGGGATAAACCTGTCCCTTATTTCCAAGAATACACTATGCCATTTAGGATATTCACTAAATACGGGTAAAATGTTGTAAACGTGATTGATTTTAGTGATATCCATGAAAGTTCGTGGGAGTTACTTGAATAATTTTGCCACTGCTTTTATTTTTAAGTGATGACAGCAGCACCGAGCTGATCACGTCTTGATGTCCTGAATCTGTCTTGATCTTTACATTTTTAGAATCCTCAGACATCCCGCTTCACATAATCATCTTCAATATATTTATAGATGGCACACTTTCATTTTTTGAAGCGGCAAAGTCAGAAAAATGGGAAAACAGGAATCTTCCACGAGATTTTTTTTTTAACCAAAAAGGAAGTCTTAGAATCAATTTTCCCGTGTCATAACATTGACTTTGGTGACATATTTTGATCTAACCTTAAAGAAAATCCTTTGATTATTATAAATCTCGTTTCAATAAGATGGTAAAGCTTGCAGATTTGTTACAATGGGAAAAATATGCCAAAAACGACGGTTTTAGTTCCAGTTTACCATTGTGTTGCAAAACTCTAGACTATGAAGTAAATAAAAGATCATTTAGAAATTGATATGTGGGATAAATTCTTACCACCTACCTGCGGTATTTTTCCTAGATATTTCCATGGTATTTCATTAGCAAGTTTTCCTTGATTTAATTTCCTCCTGTGCAGCTTTGGTGTGATCTATTACGAGCATGAACAAGTTTTAAACTCGAACGTCCTGCAGTATTGCAGAGCTTGAAAAAAAAAACCTCATGGAAATGCCTGTAAGAACAAGCAAAATGTTAGTTTTATGCATACGTTTTCAAGCAATCGCTTGAAAGGGTGAAAGTAGCAAATTCCGGCGTAACAATTAGCTTTGCATACGAACTTCTGAATCTTGTTGACCTTCATCTTATGCTTGAAGGAATTCCTTGTAAGCAATTACTAGTTTTTTATACATATGACCCATTGTTCCTGGAACAACTGCGCCGGAGCAAATGTCGGATTACAGGCACAAAATCTTGGAATCAATTAGGTTACACTGTTAAAAAATGTGTGTCATTAAATACTATCAAGCAAAAGAAAAAAGAAAGAAAAATCATTAATTGCTCAATATATATTGCCTAACAATGTACTTGCAGGTATTCGATGTAGACCTTTTGAAGAGTGTTAATATATACATATGTTAATAACCAATACCCCCCCCTCCAAAAAAGGGGAAGTATGCAAGATAAATGCTATTCTGACTTCGAAAAACGAAAAAAAAATCGAATTCTTCGTGTTTGATTCTGGAAAAAAAATTATTATGTTTCTCCGGCCCCAAGTCTGTTGATTAAAATCATCATAACATACCCGATGAAATTGGTAAATATAATGTTATGCTGTCATACTTCTATATATATATTTCAGGATATATATTATACTCAACAATCGCAGGCATATGTGTCCTTGTGTTGGCACTATCCATTGCCGTCACATTTCTTCTGGTTCGACGATCAAAGAGGTATGAACAATAAACTCAATGTTTAAAATCAAGTTTAAAAATATGAGCCACATAATTTTCAATCTTATAAAGGAAGTTCAAACGGTCGATTGTAATCATCCTTGTACTTACAAGTAGTTTAAATAAAGTGAAAATGAACAAGGTACCAATCCATTTTCTCAATTTTACTTGTTACGAGAACAAGGATTGAGTGAAGATAATTTCTTTTGGTCCCTTCCCACCCACAAAATATTGAGAACATATGTACCTTTTCTCACATCTTCAACATCAAATCCTTTCTGACCTGAATTACGAACTCATACCTTGCATTTTTCCATGTTGGTTTTTGTCTTTGGAAATGCTATAAATATGACAAAGAAAACCCTTTCCATCACAGGTTTCTTGCCCGTGGACTGCTAGTCACTGTTACCGGTTCCATAGTGCCATATTTCACATCTTTTAACAACTTTCTGACAAAATTAAGATAAATTTAAAGAATTTACTAACGATATTTACTTTCCTGAAACATGAAATATCATAACTTTGAGCTGTCGAAGTTTAAAACGCCCACGAGAGTAAAAGTTTCCCCAAATTACCGGTTATTTTTTTTTTACAAAGAACTCCAAAGTTTGTACGCAAGCGAATGACATTTGCACACGGCAACTCGACAACTAATGCCCTTGCGTGTGAGTGCAAATTTAAATGCCCACCATTTTTGTGCACTTCTTGAAGTGGTGTATTAAGAGTAATACATGTGTAACAGTGTTGTAGACTAGTCCACACGTTCCTCGGCGTAGACCCCCCCCCAATATATTACCTTTTTATAGGGTTTGTACAGTGACTCGGACCCAGGCCGAGACCGAGGCCGGCCTGACATTCAAGACTATTATCCCCTGAAAAGTACATACTTGCTCTCTTGGTATTATCTCTCTATATTTGGTGGATTGCCAAAGGAGCCAACAAACACTTCCGGTAAAAATGTCTTATGATTTTTGTTTGTTATCAAGGCGAACAAACGCATCCGCTCCCTCAGTCCAAGCACAACCTGGGAATGATGGAAGTTACATCGAACTGGCACTCCGAAATACTGCTTCAGAGGACCCTTACAAAGGCCTTCAACCAAGGACATGTGCTGTACCAACGGAAGCACCTTATGACGTAGAGGGTTCGTTGATTACGTCATCAGAAGCGCCATATGAGGACGTAGCGGGCCCGTTGACTACGTCATCAGAAGAGCCATATGATGACATTAAACCAGGTACATTTGATGCTGCCCAGGAAGTGCCCTACGATTATGCTTACACAGAGAACGGTGCTTCTCAAGCAGTAATGGACGTGATTTACGAAGACGTGGAGGAAAGCCGGTCTACCGCATCAGCACAAATTAAATGCGATGACGTAGCCGCAGGAACTTCTTCTAAGATTGGTCCTTCCTACATAAATCAGCGAGTCGTGGACAAAACAAATCGGTTGGTACGTGTTCAGTTACAGGAATCAACTGATCCGGACTACTTTATTCCGATCTAAATGCATCATTTTTTTTTTGATCCCGAAACAGGCACTTAGTGACTGAGCTTTCATACAATTCTACTCTACCTTGGTAAATGGAAGCAAGTGGCAAATTATTCAAAATTGAGTTATTTCTTTTAACATCCTGTTCATGCTGTAACCTCAGGCAAAATTTGGAGAAGAAATAATCATTCTATCGAAAGATATTTAAGTCAAAATGCCATCCAATTGAATTGATAATTAGTACAGCGTTTTAATTTTTTTCAGGAAATCGGGGTTAGTGTTATACTTCTTACCAATATTTGTTTTGCAGATCCAGTGACTTCAGGATTTCAAATATATTTTGAGTAGGCCTATATTGTATTCATGAAATCTCTGAAGGAATTCTTTCAAATCTCATGTTACTTACATGAAAGATGGTAAGGTAATCTCAATGACGAGTTCTCCATACAACGCGACGTTTTAATCTATTCCCAGAAATGCCTTTTTCAGAAGATATTTCCTGCTAAAACGTAGTCGTTATAACAGTTTTCCTAGGTAGATGGGAATAAGATATTCCTTTTGTCTTAGACTCTCTATTGGGTTACATTGGGTGATTATTCAAATGTTTATTACATGGTATACTGTACATTATCACTCACTCACTCGGTACCAGCAACAATCACTAACGTTAAACAATGCACCTTCCGCGTGAATAATGATACTGTCGTGCCATGTCACCCGTTTGAACATATTGGAAAAACTCATACAATGTTAATGACTATTTCATTCATTCCAGTTTTGCAGTAACCATTACCATGTACCCCCCCCCCCCCAACAAGATGTACATTTTCACGTGCAATTTGCTATTGCTAGAACTTGTTGTATACAGTGTGTCTCACCTTAAAAAAAAAAAAAAATGTGCAAAGTTCCCTCTTTGGCAATTAGACAATACTGTTGTGACATGATGGTTTCAACAACTTTAAGGGCAAAGTCTCAGCTGTCAAATGCTGTTTGTTATGTTCAATTTGCTTGTTTTAATTCTAAGATATTTTTACTTAACGACGTAAGGGGAAAATCACAATTGTGCCACAGTTACTACACGCAATGATAGTATCAGGCCTTCTTCCCGTAAAAGTTGCACAATTGTGATTTTACCCTTTCGCTGTTAACTAAATATAATTTATGTCAAAATTAAAACAAGCAAATTGAATAGAATAAACAGCCTGTGAAAGCTAGGATTTTGTCCTCGTTGTTGACTTAAGCACGTGTCACAACAGCATTTTTAACCTGCAAAGATGGCGCTTTTCACTTGCACAGTTTCTGAGACGTGCTCACTGATCTCTCCACTGTGGACCGTAGTAAAAGTTGCAAAATTGTGATTTTACCATACCTATTCGAATAAACATTTCCCAAGAGTAAAATTGAACAGAACTAACGGTATTTAAATGTAAAGACCGTGTTTTTGACGTTGATTTAAGCATCATGTCACAAAATAATTTCGTAATTGCCAAAAAGGGCGCTCTTCACTTGCACATTTTTTGAGACGCACTGTAGATTTAGCACAATGTCGCAATCAATATAACCAGCTTTGTGACTTACTAATATACACACTACTAAGAATTGTCGAATGAATCTTTCAACTATAGTGTACAGATAATCTTCTCTTTAAATTGTGATTTAATATTCGAATGATCTCAGATCTTTATTTGTGTAAATATGCCTTATAATGATTTTACGTACATGGGTTGAGATGTATTTACCATTTTTTTCTTATAATTGGAAAGAAACAGATCTTTACTGTCAAATTTCTTTATCGAAAGATTTATTCCAGTCACAAGTTTTTAGTGCAGCCTTTCAAAAGTTGCCAAAAAGGTAACCACTCTGTAATTGTTATTGAGTGGTACCTAGTACAGTTTTTTGATATTGAATAATGTCTATGTATAAACACACCACACACACACACACACACACACACACAACACAAACACACACACACACACACACACACACACACACACACACAGCACGACACACACACACCACACACACACACACACACACACACACACAACACACACACACACACCACACACACACACAGAAACACTATTCTGTACAATGGCACTAAAACAACATGTGTTGAAATACGCTTTACCAAACTTTTCTTTTGTAAGTGAAATGGAACATGATCTGTATGTTGCAAGTTTCTGTATCATAAAAATGATAATTGTATTGATGTCTTTTTAGTTGTTTTCATGTCGATATTGAAAATATAATCGACAAAATTTACGAGATATACTCCAATCACATATAATTTTACGTCATTATCAGGATATGATCTTAGGATACTTTTTTCTTGTTTTAAGATATATAATGCTTCAATTAAGCAGTAATTTTTCATCCTAATTTCATGAAACCTTAACGTGTGGCACATTTTTGGACAGTACCACATGGATCAATATTTCGTGTAGTGTCATTTATGGTGGAGAAAAGTATTTCAAGAAATTATTTAGGTAAAAGTATACCCTTAGTGGAAATGTAAGTTTCATTACAATGATGCCAAAATTGTTTGAAGTTACGAAAGATCTTTTTACAGATCTTTATTTAGCACCAGAAAATAACCATCAAGAAAATGACATGTTTTTCTCGTTTTACCACCCCCAAAAAATCTGTAAATAAATGTCAAATTTGTAAGAAGCTATCAAATGCAAACTTACCAGTTTTATATATTATTTAGTAAGAGCTATTCCTCTACTATATTCATTTGTAACAAAAAAAAATGCATTACTATCGTACCCTACTACCCTTTATGCCATATGGAAAACAATACTGAGAGGGTATGATTTGTATTGCAAAATTGTACCAGCGAGCCATTACTAGTTGATGGAAACACCTCTATGGGTTCAGAGTAGCACCTTTAAATTCATGCATTTTTGCATCATTTTAAGGTAGATAATAGACAGCTGTTACACAAAATTAGAATCTAATGTAAATACATGAAATATACATTGCGTAAAAAGCACTGTTGAAAACAAAACAGCTTTAAAAAGAGTGCCAAAATGTATAGGCCTTTATATTATTATTATTTCTTCTTTGGTGGCAACCTTACACTCACAAAAATGCCACCAGTGGTGCAAAGGTGCACAAATTTAGACTTTTTTTCGAAGTAAGTACATAGATGTAAATATTTGTACCAACTTTATTGTCAAATATAAAGGCTCCTCTTTGTTTGATGTTCTTCTTTTGTTTGTTGTATTTTGTCTTTTAATGAAAATTGTAAAAAGTGATAGTTATTCACAATATCAAGCTCTATTTATCCCTTTCAGAGAGATTACTTACAATTATAATTAATGAATTGTACTAAGTCCATAATTTTCGCTCTTCCAATTTGTTTTAGCGAATTTTTATATTTGAAGATATTTTGTTAACTCATTTCTTATTTTTCAATGTGTTATCAGTGGTAGGATTAGTTTTTCTATAAAATAAAAAAACAGAAAAGCATGTTCTATATGGCAAACCCATAGTAGTCGTTATGTAAATATTATGTATGTATAGTAAGGCAATCCTATCACAAAAAGGAGTTACAATGAATAATATAGCTTTGTAAATAATATTCGAATTGTATGTATTGTATTTTGAGTACGGTATTGGTAATTAATATGTAAATATGTGAACTATATACTCGAATTGTATTATAATTGTTTGTGTTTTGTCAAGTAGTGCATGATCCTGGCGCAAGATAGTCAGGAAACGTCGTTCCGAATTAAAGGCGGGGCACTCTTTTCCATACTCAAAACGTTAGTATTGTGTAAATGCAATGGTATATAATTTAGAACCAAATACGAAAAAAAGCTATATTCGAATTGTATTATAATCTTGTGGGTTTGTCAAATAGTATGCAAACATTTCAATGATACTCGAATTGTATTATAAGCTTGTGGGTATTATCAGTTAGTAAATAATATGAAATGCGGGTAATATGGGAATGCATGGATATGTAACGTGTATTTCTGTTCTGCAGGAATCTATGCAGGCACAATATAATAGCGAAACGTCTTCCTGAGTTAAAGGCAGGGCGTCTCTTTTGAACGCCTTAAACACTACATTGTGTAAATGCATTGGTATACGGAACAAAATACCATCTAAGAAACTTCAAGACACTAAAATGAGTAGAGAAATCAATTTTACCGGAAATATAGTGACCGTTACATTCTATTTGAATTATTACGTTATAGTGTCTAAAATTCCTCGTCCATTTGCAAACCCTTACAGTACAAGGGGGGGGGGGGTGGGTGTTCATTACATACGACTTTAGGAATTTATTCACAATTTACAAGATGTGTACCATAAACATTCATTATAATTTTTATGCATTGTTCTTATGCCGAATAATATTCATAGACGAATGGATAATAGAGCATGCAATGATGCTACTCAATTGACACAGTACAGTGCGACTACAACAGACACTAAATGGCGATTTGTTTTTTTTCGAACATAGCCTTCACTTTCTATTACTAATCATGTCCTTTATAAATCGTCGCCCGGCTGGCAGAAGGGCGTTAGCAAATGCTCTAAGCAGAAGGGCGTTAACAGTAAATTGCCTCTAATTTGAAACCCATAGGCGTATTCCTTATTTTCGCCTTTTGTCCTGATAGAAGGATCTAAAAGATCACAATACTTTGCTTTCATGTGAAATAAGCCAATGGCCAGCCATGGTTGTAGCAATTTACTGTTAACGCCCTTTTGCTTTACGCCCTTCCTGCCAGCCGGGCGACGAAATATCCTAAGGGCGTGAGTGATGTTTTGCTGTGCCGCTGGAGGGTTGCAAATGGGATTCCCTGCCTCTAAAGATGGAATGAACGTTGAAACAGTTATAAATCACCAATAAAATGTGATGGAAGCTTTGGATAAATGTTTTTACCTTTTGACGATTTATAAATATACCATTATGGTAGCATATACATTTGCTTGTTGAAAACTTCCATGTACTGGTAAATTATAGCTGATGTAGTGAATGATTAAATAAACGAAAATAGCTAGATATTTATAAGACAGATAGATAGATAGAAAGACAAGCATGTTCATCGATAGACGGATAGAGATAGATAGATAGATAGATATACTTAAAAAGAAATTGGGTGATAATCAGACAGATACATAATGTGGTATATAGACAGAAAAATACTAAATTAGTATTTTTCTGTCTATATACCACATGAAGTATTTGTCTTATTATCAACCAATCTCTCTCTACGTATCTACCTATCTATCTATCTATCTATCTATCTATCTATCTATCTATCTATCTATCTATCTATCTATCTATCTACATCTATCAAGCTCTATGCACATGTATATGATTTAACCTTCCACGCTTGATGTAAATGTAAGATTCATATCAATTTCTAAACGATCTTTTACTTTCTTCATGGTCTAAAGTTTTGCAACACTATGGTAAACTGGAACTAAAACCGTCGTTTTTGACACATTTTTGCCATTGTAACAAATCTGCAAGCTTTATATACTACGAGATATATGATAATCAAAGGTTTCTCTTTAAGGTTAGATCAAAATATGTGTCCGAAGTCAATGTTATGACACGGGGAATTGATTCTAAAGACTTCCTTTTTTGGTAAAAAAAATCTCGTGGAAGATCCCCATTTCCCCCATTTTTCTGACTTTGCCGCTTCATAAAATGAAAGTGCGCCATCTATATTGAAGATGAGTATGTGTAGCGGGAAGTCTGCGGATTTTGAAAATGTAAAAATCAAATTTTATTGGCTAGTAGAAGCCCGCGGAATTGGCAAAAACCAATCACAGACACCATTTGTCTTCTGACTTTCCCAGCTGGCTAGAAATCAACGCACTCTTTATTATTATGCGTTCGAGTGTGAATGTAAATAATAGACTGCTCCTACACAGCGCAGTGCGAGAGCAATAGTGCGTGACCTGTGCGTCGTATTTCTCTGCCCAAAACAGGAGCATTTTTGTGCTAAACAAATTGATATGAGTCCAAACATATTTAATTATTACACCATATAGGAAATATGTGTATGAATATTATGCAAATGATTATTCTGTTTTCAAAGCAACAATGTGTCTCTTATTTGGCTTCCAGTTCCCCTATGTCATTTTTGTTGTTGTTAATCGATACTTTTTTGAATTGACAGATATCCCATATCATTTCACGTAATGTATACCATCGCGAATCTTTTGATAATCATAAGGATAGAATAATTTCATTCATTCAATTAAATATGTGTAACTATGTTTCGATACACTTTACGCACGTGATTACTCACTGTAATTTTAATGCTACAAAATCAATATGGTTATATGGTTTATATGTTAGAATTTGTATCTTAGATGCTGAAAAGTGCAGACTGGCACCCTAGTGCGTATAGTTGTTTATACCCTCCCTACTCAAAAGTATTGCAACATACACTATGACGCATGTATTTTAAGTTGAAGAGGTCTTTCTACTATGATGTCCTTAATGAAGTTTATTATTGCAAAATAACAAATTATTTGAAAAGAAATCAATGAATATTATTTCTCCTTTCTTCTCCAAGGTGGAGAGATTATCAAATGCAGGCGCACCCACGTCAGAGGGGCTGGAACATAAAAAATTAACATTTCTTCGTCTCCTTATAGGCGTGGGGTGTTATTTACACGAGCATCATAATTCGATTTCATATTTGCCGTCAAACGGTTTTGATGGTTTGGAAAGACTTCCTACTAACAAAAAATGCCAATATGTTCCTTTCATGGTGTCTTAGAAAGAAGACACCACGCCGCGAAGAAGAAAACACCTCTTATCTTCATAAGACAGTGACATGGGAATATAAGGCTACTAATTCAAGATGATGGTCTTCTCTCCACATTATTGTATCCAATGTAATGAAAAGTCGCATGACAGTAAATTTTAGGATGTTTACAATAGTAAACCGCCTTTAGAATTCAGAAAGAATAAGAAATTGTAACTTGAAGAGGTCTTGTCTAAAATATGGGGCGTATCCTCCTATATCACTGTCTCATAAAGATAGGAGGCGCTTTCTTCTTCACAGCGTGGTGTCTCCTTTCGAGGCAGCTTCAAAGGAACACATTGGCATTTTTTGTTTGTAGGAAGTCTTTCCAAACCATCAAAACCGTTTGACGGCAAATATTAAATATAATTACGATGCTAGAGGCGAAAAAATGTTACATTTTTATGTTCCAGCCCCTCTGTCGTGGGTGCGCCTGCATTTGGTAATCTTTCCGCCTTGGAGAAGAAAGAAGAAATTATATTCATTGATTTCTTTTCAAATAATTTGTTAGTTTCCAATAATAAACTTCATTAGGACATCATAATAGAAAGACCCCTTTAACTCAAAATGCGTGCGTTATAGTGTATGTTGCAATACTTTTGAGTAGGGAGGGTAGGTTCTAGCGATATGATATGACACACCAGAGATACAAGTACTGGTGTTAAATTAAACATCCTCTGTTTGCCCAATATACCAGATTTGGTGTTAAGTTTCAAGACACTGGCTTTTATCTAAACACCAAACAGAATTAGTTCAAACACGAAAGGTATTACCCTTAACACCAGATAAGTTAACTCGGTATATGATGTCTATATTGGACAACAACGACGATAATACATTTAACACTTCAGTGTTTGCAGTGTGAGGAGCAAAGTTCCGTGTTAAATTTTCACCATAAAAGCAGGTTTTGTAATTATGCAGCACATTGAGCATTTTATTTTGACAGCAATACGAATCAATCCTCAAACCTTTATTGGAAGGAAAATAACCTATTTTTTTTTTTATATAGTTGCAAATTAAACAGCTGATAATAATTTGTTCTTCCTTGTTGACAATGAAAACTGTCAATTTTATTCACTATGTGTTATTATCATGCTTTCTCGTACACTGGACTAAAAACTTTGTATAGTGAGAAAGCTCTTTTATAAACACATTCTCACTATCGCTTTGTAAACATTGAGAGGCAAATCACTAGACATCCAATTTCTAAACAAAATAGGCCCCTATTCTGAATCTAAAGTTAGCTGCAGGCAGTTACAAACAGTGTGTAGAAAATGATAGCAAAGATGTGTTCAGAAAATATACAGAGTGTTTCAAAAAAAAATGTGCAGGTGAAAAGGCGTCTTCTTTGCCAACTGGAAAATACTGTTGTGACATGATGGTTACGTAAGGGCATAGTCTTACATTTCTAATGATACAATTTGTTCTCTTACATTTTCTTGTTTTATTCTCGAGATATGTTGTAATCAACGAAAGGATGAAATCACAATTGTGTTACTTTTACTACGGACTGTAGTAGAAGTGGCACAATCGTGATTTATTCCATTTCGTTTTTAAACAAGATATTAAAAAAAAATGAACAGAACTATACACTCTGAAAATCCCGGGTCAGACTGACTCGGAAAAGAAATCCGTTGGGGGCACATTCGGAAAAGGGTCAATTTTAACCAAATTCCGGGTCAAGGTTGACCAAATATGAGTCAACCTGACTTGGATTTTGGTGAAACTTGACCTGGAATTTGGTTTAAATTGACCCTTTTCCGAGTGTGCCCCCAACGGATCCTTTCTCCGAGTCAGACTGACCCGGAATTTTTAAGACTGATAACGGTACATGAAAGCTAGGACTATGCTCGTGACGTTGATGAAGCACCATGTCACAAGAGTATTTTGTATTGCCAAAGAGGTCGCTTTTCACTTCCACATTTTTTTGAGACACGCTGTATATTTTCTAAACACGTCTTTGCTTTCACTTTCTAAGTTTCTATATGCTGTAATAATTAAAGACACTATATAACACTGTGGAAGACACGTTTAAAAAATTGTCGAACTTTGCTATCTGACATATCTGACAGTGTTTGAATGGACAAATAAACACCTTAGAACACAAAAGTTTGGACAGTTATGCTGTCACTAGTACAATATGTGCAGATACAAATTGGCACATTATTTTCCTATCAGGCGATGGGGGAAAGCTGGAATGGTCGCTCAATGATTTTTACTTTTTTAAAGCACTTAATGATCGTTTTATACTGCAATTTTTTCAGGGCTTCATTTTTAGACCATGTCAGAGACACTGGTAGCATGGAGAATCATGCAGCTCAGATTTTTTAAACTGGAAACATTGTTATACAATGCCTTTAACTGCTAAACACCTTTTTCCTTGTTTTTAAACAGTGTACTAGTGTAAACATGTGCAACATATAATATAACCAAATGGGAGATGTAGCGGAACAGTCTGGCGCCTTGTGAGACCATGGATCGTCAATCCTGTACTCACCGATTGATCTTCAGGTCACTCCAAAATGAGTGAAAGGTCAAATGTTCACTCCAGATTCTCCCTGAATTCATTCTAAATTCATCCCTTTCTCAAATTCATTCCTTAAAAGAGTGAACATCAGTGTTTACATTTTCCCTCGTTTTTTTAAAGCAAGCAAACAGCAGAATTGACCACTTTTGTTGACAACATGAAGGAGATGCAATGATAAGTTCAAATGAAGGTTGATATAACCAAAACGTTGATGGATGCATATCCGACCGAGTATTTAAATAAAAGTGAACAATAATGTGTATGTAAATAATTAAATTGTTGGCCAAAAATCCACCAAAATATGGGTAAACTTGACCATTTTCTTGGTCAAACACACATCCATCAATATATCGTTCAAGTTGAACCATATTTGTTGCTTGTGTGATCCGGATGTAATATGCATGTACTGAAAATTGTTAATGAATTATTCCTGTAGACCCAAGCTAGTTACGTTCTTTAAAAGCCTCCTTAATCGACCGATTATTCTACTTGTTAATTACAAATTATAAATAAACCTGGAAATCCCAAACCGAAAACACAATTTACAAATATTGTCAAATTCGATAGATGGCAATATTACCAAATTTGATGATAATCCAACAAACACTTTGAGAAAGTGCCAAACTAAATAAAATTTGGTTGTCCGAAAACCTACGCTATAACTGACGACAGAAAGCTTTAGTGCTCGGCCACGTGTGGTTGCCAAATAACTCTAAAGAGCCGCCCTGTTCCTCAAGTAGGTACCGCACGAGTTCGAGTCCCAATACTGGAATGTCTTCTGTTCTAAAAAAAATAAATAAATAAATAAATAAAAAGGTATACGTGTCGTGGACATCGCAGTTAATTTCGTGAGAATTAGTAAAGTCAAAGTTTGATCGCTGGCTCTCTCTAACTTCAGTGGCGCAAGTCCAGCTTGGGTTTAAAGGGTTATTAAGGGGGAAAACGTCTTAAACCTGTTTTTAATTGCTTCAACTGGATCCTCTTGCATGTCGGACATTGTTTTAGAACTTCAATAAATTGACATTAGTTTACAATAATAATGTGACGTCCCGGCTTCACTTTGACTAAAAAAGTCACTTTCCTGCCATGAGCAGACTTTGTTTTGTGCTTTGGTATAGAAGAAGTTATGTTATTTAGAGACCACTGTGATGTTTGTTTTGGTGAAAGTGGTGTGGAAATTTTAGAATTACACACGCAGGGGCGTAAATCCAGATTCCGGATGAGGGATGGGTGTTGCGGCACAAATTGTCGCCGCGTCACAAATTGTCGCCGGCGACAATTTGTGACGAATTGTGAAAAACCTGACGGCACAAATTGTCGCCACCGACACAAATTGTCGCCGGTGACAGTTTGTGCCCGGAGTTGACGGCACAAATTGTCGCCAGCCATAACCAAAGCATGTTGAGGCATAAATGAAATTGTTTCTGGGTAGTGTGTGTGTGTGTGTGTGTGTGTGTGTGTGTGTGTGTGTGTGTGGTTAGGTGTGCTTGGGTACATGTGTCTGTGTATCTGTTTGTTTGTCTGTGTGTTTGTGTCCGTGTTTGTCTGTGTCTCTGTATGTGTTTGTGTATGTTTGTCTGTATGTGTCTGTTTGTGTGTCTGTACGTGTCTGTTCATGTGTCTTTATGTGTATGTTTGTGCGTCTGTATGTGTCTGTGTCTGTGTATGTCTAGTCTGTATAGGTCTGTTATTTGTCTGTGTGTTGTGTGTTTGTCTGTATGTTTGTGTGTTTGTGTGTTTGTGTGTGTGTCTGTGTTTGTCTGGGTGTATTTGTGTGTATCTGTATGTTTCTGTGCGTCTGTGTCTATGTGTGTCTATTTGTGTGTCTGCACGTGTCTGTTCTGTTTGTTGATGTGTTTATTTGTGTGTATGTGTGTTTGTATGTGTGTATCTGCATGTGTCTGTTTTTGTGTCTGTGTGGCACGTTTGTCTGTATGTGTCTCTGTGTCTGTTTGCATGCCTGTGTGTTTGTGTGTGTCAGTATATACACTCAGCAAAAAAAGAAAGTAAACACCTTTTCAAGTTCACATTTGTAATATATAACTTTAATAAAAAAAATTAATGAACTATAAATCAAATTAAAGGCAATTTAATTCTCTTTCAGTCTGTGAGGGAAATGTGAAGATAAATTTTATGCATGAGTGATCACATGCGTTGTTATCCCCCAAGGTGCAAAAGTAAAAATTGCAAAAATGCATATTTAAATGGCACAACACAGTCAATGGAAACAAAAGATTAGACTTAGACAAAGAAAGAATTTGTTAAAAGTGCAAGACTGAGTCGTTTTGTCTTTTTAACTAACAAAGAGAGAGAGAGAGAGAGAGAGAATCATGACAAGAACGGCACTCTCAAGCACCAAAACAAAAACAAAAACAAAATTTTGACACAAAAATTGAAAAATCAACATTTTTGCCCCCAAAATGTGGTTTGGGGGTCAAAAAAGAAAAACATTTCTGCCATCAAATTTTTGGACCGCAACCATCATTTTAGTCAATCCTACATAATTATACTTCAAATAAACCTGGTTGTGATTTGGTCTACAGTGGGGAGGGGTTACTCGAAAACTAAAGCACTTTTTAGAGGTTGGCCGCTATACTACATCCAAAAGGGAGAAAACGTCTAATTTTCTCATGCTAGCAGGGGAATCTCCTCCAAGACCCTCCCCGATTTATTACCAATCAACAATCGCCACAACTTTGGCACAACAGCAAATATGCTAGTTATGCATTCCTCCATCGAAAATGGAGCTGAAAACACATTTTTGTTTCCAAAGAAGAAAATGTCAAGTTTTCTCACCCAGGGAGGGGTACCAACTCGTAGAACCTCCCCAAATTATCACCAATCAATAATCACCATAACTTTTGCACAATAGCAAATATGTAAATTATGCGTTCCTTCATCTAAAATGCCACAGAAAATACACATTTTCAAACTGAAAATGACAAATTATCTCACTCTTGGAGGGGATTTCATTCCTACATCCTCTATAAACAATCGCCACAACCTTTAAACAACAACAAATGTGATAATTATGAATTCCTTTCATCCAAAATGTGCCAGAAAAACACACATTTTCAAGAAGAAAATGCCAAATTCTCTCTCTCCCTGGAAGGAACCACCCTCCCAGACCTCCCCAATTTATCACCAATCAACAATCACCACCACTTTTGCAGAACAACAACAATGTCAATTTGTATTCGTCATTCCAAAATGCCCCACTAAATATATATATATTTTTGAAACAGCCTAGCAACTTTTCTCACCCTACGAAGAGGAACCTCTTCTCAGACCCTCTTCAGGCCCTTCAAACAACCCTTACAGTTAGCATTTTCACTTTTGCTAGTCAGCAAATTGACCATGTACACCCCCATATTTGAAATGGTTTAGTGATGCACCAGCGTATTTAGGCTATTTATAAAGGATGTGTTTGTGAATCTCAAAATCAGTAATTCAGAAGAAATTTAAATATGCAACAAATAGCAACAGTCCGTTATTTTTGGTGTGCAGCCCTCTGAACTGAGTCAACTCGGTGGTATTATTCATGTTTTGGGGTATGAATAATATCCTGCCGATATATATATTTTTAAATAAATGCCTATGTTACACAATTGGATATTGTAAATAAATTTCACACATCAGGCACGATGAACGCCAGGGCACTGTTAGAGTCTGATGGTAGACTAAGGATTTTTGTCTCTATGAAACTTTGATTTTATTCAAAATCTAATGTCCATTGTTTCTAGAAAACTGATTGTCTAGCTCCTATACTTTAGTAAAGGATCTAAAGTGATATTTTTTCTATACGTGTATTTATACAATATTCATTTTAGGCATACAAACTAGAATACTATTACTACTACTACTACTACTACTACTACTACTACTACTACTACTACTACTACTACTATTACTATTCCTACCAAATTATTATAATGATGATGACGACGACAACAACAACAACAACAACAACAATAATAATAATAATAATAATAATAATAATAATAATAATAATAATAATAATAATAATAATAATAATAATAGTAATAATAATAACATAGAATAATAATAACATAGAATCATGTTGTCAATGAATGTAGAGTAACTGGTCCCCCTTGCCCACTGACAGATATTGACA
>JZLH01S0301623.1:2868-31292 GCA_001188425.1 Eucidaris tribuloides | reverse complement strand
TGCTGGTGCTTGAAGCAATTTCTTACAAGCAATTGCTACTTTTTATGCATACGGCCCAATGCTGTCCCCGCATAGGCGCACACGTGTAGACCGAACGAAGCATGACGTCGTGCATAATTATGTAAATAAGGTCGCAATATCGACGAGAGTGATTGGAGTACGAAAAAGAGGACCTCTTAGTTTTTCATTAAGTCCGATGACGTTTCTCAACCAATCACCACTAGTTTGACGTATGTTATAGAAAACTGTTTTGCAGACAGAATGCCGCTTACCACAGCTTCGTAGGTCAAACGGTTGAGGAGATACGATCTTTCAAAGATCGATCCTCGTCGCCAAAACTAGAAAACTTGGAAGAAGCTACGTACAATCCTATGGAGTAGTTGATCTGAAAAATAGTCAAACGGCTGTGTTTTAACAGCAAGTCCGACGCAATTACATGTCCAAATTTCTTCAAATTTCTTATTCTAGTAGGAAAGAGTATACTTTATCGATTGCCGATTACCCCAGACTGTCATTCGTTATAGTTTTTTTTTTTTTTAATATATTTGTTTATTTCGCCGAGCTGCGGTTTTCGCAGACAAGCCCCATAGACTATAGCACGGGGGCGTGCACGAGCTTTTACGTGTAGCAAAAGAGACCACTTTTCCATACGTGTGTGTGTGTGTGTGTGTGTGTGTGTGTGTGTGTGTGTGTGTGTGTGTGTATGTGTGTGTGTGTGTGTGTGTGCGTGTGTGTGTGTGTGTGTATGTGTGTGTGTGTGTGTGTGTGTGTGTGTGAATCCGTGTGTTTGCACAAGAAAATTGCACACCTTACCCCATGGGGTTTGTTGCTTAAAATGTTTATGCTAGGAAAGTGTCTCTGGTAATATATGAAAACTGTTGTTATCGTAATTCGGTACAATATATTCATTCATACCGTAGGGGAAAAAAAAAAACTCTTCTGTTCAAAATACTAGACTTTATCAGACGTTATTCTCCGGAAAAAGGTTTCATGCAACAGCCCCTGATGAAAATATTTTGTCCATTCCTCATAACAGTTTTACAATACTGTTTAAGAATACATATAGGTGAAAATTCTACATTACTCACTTTCCAGATTTTCATAAATGATCATAAAAAAGATTTTTCTAATAAAAGTCCCTATTTAGTTACCATGAAATTTAATAAGTTCATTATTTTGGAACAGTAAAATCACCAATATACAACACGTTTACAAAAATATGAGCCGTGGGCCAGATTTCAGGTTATTACTATTTTTCTCACGCGAATATTAAATTGGGGCAAATGTTGCCTTTCATATCAATTTGCCCTGGAATTACACCATAAGGGTAATTTTGGTGCTCTGTTGCGGCACAAATTGTCGCCGCGTCACAAATTGTCGCCGGCGACAATTTGTGACGCGGTGACAATTTGTGCCGTCAGGTTTTGAACAAATCGGCACAGATTGTCGCCGGCGACAATTTGTGACGCTCTTGCCGATCCCAATTTTTTGGCTCACTGGCGACAATTTGTGTCATGAAAAAAAAACCTAGCGGCACAGATTGTCGCCACCGTCATAAATTGTCGCCACTCACTAAAGATGTGTGAGTCTGTGTGTTTGTCTGTGTGTTTGTATGTATGTGTCCGAGTGTTAGTCTGTGTGTGAATGTGTCTGTTCGTGTGTCTGTATGTGTCTAGTCAGTACGTGTCTGTTGTTTGCATGTCTACGTGTTGTTCTCAGTCTGTGTCTGTTTGTATGTCTGTGCATGTGTGTGTCTGAATATGTCTGTTTATGTGTCTGTTTGTGTGTGTGCGTCTGTATGTGTCTGTGTATGTCTATTTGTCAGTACGTGTCTGTTGTCTGTTTGTGTGTCTCTGTGTCGTGTGTATGTCAGTATAAGTCTGTGTGTGTGTTTGTATACATGTGTGTTTGTGTGTGTTTGTCTGTGTTTGCATCTCTGTATGTTTTTGTTTGTCTGTATCTGTTCTGTTTGTGTGTCTGTAGGTGTCTGTGTGTTTGTCTGTGTGTGAGTCTGTGTGTATCTGTATGTGTCTGTGTGTTCGTCTGTGTGTTTTTCTGTGTGTGAATGTGTCTGTTCGTGTTTCTCTATGTGTCTAGTCTGTATGTGTCTGTCGTCTGTGTGTCTCTGTGTTGTGTGCTTGTCTGCGTGTCTAATAATTGTGTGTCTGTTTGTATCCGTGTGACTGTATGAGTCTGTGTGTCTGTATGTGTGTATGCATCTGTTTGTGTGTCCCCGTGTTTGTCTCTGTGTCTGATTGTGTGTCTATGTGTGTCTGTATATGTTTTTGCATTTGCATGTGTATCAGTTTTTGAGTATATATGTGTTTGTCTTTGTCTGCATGTTTTTGTGTGTGTTTCTATGGGTTTTTGAGTTTGTTGTGCGTGGGTTTGGGTTTATGCGTTATTGTGTATATGGGGTTTGTGTATCTCTGTGTGTGTCTCTGTGTGTGTGTATGTATGCGTCTATGCACATGTATGTGCCTGTGTGTCTGTATGTGTACGTTTGTATGTCTGTGTGTTTGTCTTTGCACATGTCTATGTGTGTATGTGTGCGTCTCTGGTATCTACGTGTATGTATGTTTGTGTTTGCTTGTATGTGTGTGAATGGCTGTGTGTGTCTGTTTTTGTGCATGTGTGTGTGAATTGGTAGTTGGTGTTTTGTCGGAAAGAGGATGTACACGTGTATGGTGTGAATTTGGATGCCTGTAAGTGTCTGTGTAAGCTTGTGTGTGGTTGTGAGTGTCAGGCAGACACACAGACACACAAACACAAAGACTTACACATAAAACAGACACATACAGACACAGACATACATAATCACACTTAAACATTAAGCCACAAAAATAGACAAACAGACACACAAACACACACATACACACATGCAGACCCCAGAGACACACAGACACATACAGACACGCAGATACATTCACACAGACACACACAGACACTTACAGACAAGCAGAAATATACAGACACACACAAACACACAGACATACAAACAGACACATAGACGCACACAGACAAACACACAACATACAGACACTATAAAAGACGACAGACACATACAGACTAGACACATCCAGACATATTAACACACAAATACAGAAGCACAAACAGACACAAACAGACACACAGTCAGACACAAAGACAACACACAGACACACAAACTGTCGCATACAGACACACACATACAGACTCACAGACACACAAAAACACATATACAGACACATACAGACACATAGACACACAGACACATACATACAAACACATACAAACACATACAAACACAAATACACACATAAACACACAGACATACAGACACACAGACACATACAGAACAACACACAACACAGACACAGACAGACAACAGACCCATACAGACTAGACACATACCAACACATAGAAACACACAGACACATACAGACACACAAACAGATCGACACACAGACAAACACATAGACACACAAACAGTCTCATACAGACACACACACATACATACTCACAGACACACACAGATACATATACAGACACATACAGACACAGCAGACACATAGACACACCGACACACACAAACACACATACACACATAAACACACAGACACATACAGAACAACACACAACACACACACACAGACAGACAACAGACCCATACAGACTAGACACATACAGACACAAAGATACGCACACAGACACATATAGATGCATAAACAGACACAAACAGACACATAAATAGATCGACACACAGACAAACAAATAGACACACAAACACACACACAGACACACATACAAACACACATACACACAAACAAACACACAAACAGGACAGACACATGCAGACACGTACACAGACACATACAGACGCAGAAACAGACACATACAGACACACAAACAGACACATGCAACACAGACATACACATACAGAGACACATAGACAGAAACACACAATCAGACAAGCAAACAGATACACAAACAGACACATGCTTACACACACAAGCACACACACACACATATCAATATACCCACAAACAATTTAATTTATGCGGCAACATGCTTTGATTATGGCTGGCGACAATTTGTGCCGTCAACGCCGGGCACGAAATGTCGCCGGCGACAATTTGTGCCGTCATTTTTTTCACAAATCGTCACAAATTGTCGCCGGCGACAATTTGTGACGCGGCGACAATTTGTGCCGCAACAGTGCTCTCTTTTTCTGTTAATGTTTTATCTTAACACTATTATACTATACAAATACAGATCTTGGCTCTCTTGGATTTCGGCATACTGGGGGAAATTAGATACCCAAACTCGAATGATGGGACAAAATGACGTCGAGTTCAAGAAGTTATACGTTTGTAAATGCACACAGACACCATGTGATCGATTTGAATTCGCAGACTGTACGCATGGCGAACGCAAAGCTCGTTAGTCGTTCGATTAGAGATCGCTGTCTGTAAGTTAATGATAAGTTATGAAACGGTGATGGAGACGTTTTTAATTCGTGTTGATTCGCTGTCAGTACGTTCGATTTGGTTGCATTCACCCATACGGAATTAATTCTCTGGGAATGCTGTGCGTATTTGGAATTTTTAATTCGTTTCCGGTTCGTTTCGTCATTTCGTCATAGTGTGAAGGCCCCTTTACATGCTTACTACAAAACATCTGAATAATATCACGTTTCAAGCCCCGTTCCCCATTGTCATGTGATAAATTGGGCTCTCGGGGCTGATCATGACATTTTTCTTCTTCTCTAAAATGTCACGTTTCGATACCCTTGGGTGACATTTCTTAAAGGCTCCAAAAAATTTACTATATATGCCCTCTCCAAGTGTAAATCGCTGAGTGAAGTGAACTTAGTCGCGTTTGGTACACATGTGGGTATAGTGTTGGCCTTGTCCGAAGTTGATCCCGGTCACTACGATTAGTTGCATCTTCCACGCGTTGTTACGATCTGATGCCACGATCATGATTGACAATTAATCGTGGTGATCGTATACATTTTTTGAACCGTCCAAACTGTTGATATGATCACCATTGCCACGACTGACCTCAAGATTTGATAAGATCTGATAAGATCACCACGATATCTCCACGATTTAGACCACGATTTAAATCGTGATTGGAATCGTGATAGTGGGATTGCCCCTTAGTTTTGTTTCTAACTGTGTATCTGAAAATTTTAAAAGATGTTATGTGTGTTACTGACTTTGAATGCTATTTTTTTTAAATGACCAAATTCCTTTTCTGATATATGTCAGTAAGTTCCCTTGTAAATATTGTGTGCCTTTAACCCTTTGCGCGCGAATGTTGCATTTGTGAACAATTGTACAATTAAATTGAATAGTCGTAATAATTATTTTTCTCCTTCACCTTTAAAAAAGAAACACTAAAGATAGCTGGTGTACTTAAATGACATCTATAGAAATATCATTTTCAATACCGCAATAAAGAAAGCAAAATTAAAGAAAATATGAAAAGAACAATCGTCATTTTATCCCCTCAGAATAAATTCAGCATGTAAAGAGTTAAAGAACCCTCGTGAACAAACCTGTTGGTAGGTTAAGTAACGTTAAAGGTACTACTAATTAGCCTAAGTATACAGGGGACGCAAGACGAGTTTCTTTAAATTTTGTTTTATTAATTTAACCCGTTGGTTACGGGAACCGGATGTGGCCTGTATTAACTCTATGGGATTTTCATAATGGAGGCAACGGGTTAACGCTTTTTCTTATAACCCTAAAAACTACCATCAACGGATAATCCTGGAAGGCTCCCCCCAGGAATATCGTGTTTTCATTAATCCCAGAAATATGGCATGATTGACAAAGATGAAATTGTGATAATCTGTTGTTCTTAATTTGTTTTTTTCCATGTACTATGATATCGTAACTGTAGAACTTTTCCTAAATAACAGTTCTAACGTCAACGATAAGTCTTACTTAGTTTATATGTATACATCGAGTTATGACATATGGTTATTCCAACTTTATTTTCTTTTAACCCTTAGCATCTTAAAGAGTCTCCTGTGCACATTCGTACAATTAAATTTAACAATCGTAAAATTATATTTTTTTTCATTTTTGCACAGGAGACACTTTAAAAAATAGCTTGTTTACTTAAAGGTATTGGCTAACATTTACCACAGTTAAAAAAATCTGAGCCACATGATTCCCCATGCTACCAGTGTCTTTGAGGAGGTCTAAAAATGAAGCCCTGAAAAAATTCTATTTCAAAATGATTATTTAGTGCTTTAAAAAAGTGAAAATTGTAAGTTGACCAGATTCACTTGCCCATTTCCTCCCATAAACTTACTGTGTGTACACCTAGGCTATTAAAACTCGCCCCGAGTTTTAATTGTTTATTCATGCATAACTTGCCATTGGCAGTGTAACTTTCCAAACTTTTGTATTCTAGGGTGTTTATTTGTCCATTTGAACACTACTACGTAGCTCAGATATCAAAGTTTGACAATTTTTTAAATTGACGCTCCACAATGTTAGCCTATCTCTTTATGTAAGATCTATGGAAAAATAACTCTTTTCATTACCACAAAAAGGAAAGCGTAAATTTAAAGAAACTGTGAAAAGAACAACTGTCATTATTACGCCCTCAAAATAAATTCAGCGTGTAAAGAGTTAATATTATCACTCAAGAATTTAAATTCAAACCGCATATAGTAAACAAAAAAATTACACTTATGAGAATGAATGACACCCATGTTTTGTCGACACGAAATGCATAAAATGACTGGTGTGATAAAGCTAATATCTAGGCATGGTAAAAAGATGTGTTAAAACGAGTTCTCATTTCATATAAACATCGAGCTATGCAAGTATGGTCATTCAAATGGTTTATTACTCAAGCATGTGATTCTCCAAGTGTTCATGCACTGCTAGTCAATGGCGCAATAATCTCTGGTGTCAGATTTATCGTTAAAGGATATCTTTCAAAACATCATTTGAAGCCAATATCAAGTCCTGTCCTATTTATGTTCCATCCACTGGCGCAGCCAGCCAGATGAAACACAATGAGTAAGGGGGTGGGGCAGCTATTGTTCAAGAACAACAGTGGCCCTACTGATGCATTGTGCTTTATTCGGCTGGCTACACCAGTGGTTACATCCTATAAGTCATGGCATTATCACTGATTTATATTGTTTCATATTCATCGGGCGTAAAACGCCTTTTGGTGTTTGACCGTATTTTTTCATATCATGATGAAAGATGTGTGTAACTTGTGAAAGCCGATCCTCACTTACACCACATTTTATATTTTTACGTTATTCATACATTATGCTGCCCTCCTTTATCTAGACGAAATGAACAGTTTAGAGCTGTTAAATTTCGAATGACGCCACGATATCAAAGAATTATGAAGAATGTGATAGCTCTTCATCTGTTTATCGAGAGGCATTTGCAAACAACCGTTCGTTGTAGTCATGGAGAGCTGTAGGAATGGTTCTGTTAAAGTTTGGTGAAAGAATAGTCGGATGCATGGATGCTTTCATGGGTATATACTGTCTCCCAGAAAAAAAGGAAACCATATTTCATAGCAAAAATATTCTATCATATTTCTGCAAAGAATTAGGTGTGTTTATAAAGCTCTGATTCGCCTCTTTCAATTGATAAACAACATATTATGCATCGTTTACGCATGACTGAATTAAAGCAATGGATACTGGTGCCAACAAAATTTCATTTGCACGCACATATCGTGCTGCTGGCAGAAGGTCGTTAGCAAATGCTCTAAGCTGAAGGCCGTTAACAGTCAGGCTGGCAGAAGGTCGTTAGCAAATGCTCTAAGCAGAAGGGCGTTAACAATTAAAATTGCTTGTAACGTGACAACGATCGGCTTATTCCACATGAAATGAATAATTGTGATCTTTTAGATCCTTCTATTAGTATGTAAGGCGAAAATGTAGAATAAGCCTATGGGTTTAAAATTAGAGGCAATATACTGTTAATGTCCTTCTGTTTAGAGCATTTGCTAACGACCTTCTGCCAGCCGCACGACGTTTTTTTTCTTTTATCTGACACCTCATGTGTAAAAAATGAATAACGTATGCCGGAGAACAAGTAAAATGAAAACACGTCTGTTTTAGCGTGATTTTTTAGAATAAACACATTTTGAGAAATTGGAAGCAAGCTGAACAAAAGGTTCACGCACGGCTGACTTCCCACAATATCTTGCTTGGGGCACAGCAATACGCTCCAAATCTTGTTCGCAAGGTAATTTCTTGGTTGCTGGCTGCCAAATCCAGAAAGCATGGTTGAAATATACATTTTGGAACTTTTCTGAAAACAAACATCCTTTCAAATGGTCTATTCTCACTGATGCATCGCTTATTTTTCACAAATGTTGTTTCATATGAAAGAAGATAGAATAGGCTTTCTAATGAGGTCTTTCAATATCGAAGATATTCTGAATAAACTCCAGCATGACAGTTTTAATTTCCAATTTACTCGTGCCAATGATTTTACGACTGTGTCCCTTCTGATTATATTTGCTCAGCCATGCGTGAATGGATATCTCTGTTATTGGTTTCAAACTAAAGAAAAGATTATGCTTTCAAACTATGTACGATTTTGTTGTTACGATGTAAAAATATCTTCTTTAATTTCGGTTTCCTTTTTTTCTGGGACACAGTGTATAAATATCGGCGCTGGGCTGATAATACCTCAAATTTTGGTGAAAATGATTTTTTTGATAAATGTGATGTTTAAGGTGTAATTCACCTTTCAATACCCACATCAGAGGTATATCTTAAATAAATGATCATAAAATTAATCTCTTTTATAAAATCTATTCTCATTTCAGGAAATTTTTGTGCATTTCAACCACTTTATAACGAATTGATGATCAATCATAGCCTTAAGTTAAAAAAAAATAACCTACGCACATATTTTTTTTAATAGGATTTGTTTTGCTCTCCCGAATCCTTTGCTATTTTGAGATACGAGGTTTTAACAGCTCGTAACGTCACAGGGTTTTATAGGCTGATAAAACCTCGTTTCTCAAATTTTGGTAAAAATAACTCCTTTTTGATAAATTTGAAGGTGTAGTTGATCTTTTAATAACCACATGAGTTGCATATCTAAAAATCAATGTAAAAATCGATCTTTTTGTAAACTTTATATCTCATTTATAATCTCGGAACTCAATTTTCAGCCTTCCAAATCTACACCGTATTTGGCAGCGAGCCCGGATAATGAACAGTCAGTGGTCACACTCGTCAGTAGTGACCATGGTGTGACAAAGATGAATAAAAATCATTGAATACATAATTTTGGCTAACAGGAAAACCATTTCTTCTGAAATAAGTTGCGCTTTGCAAATTGCAACTCCGAACTGGCTCAGAGAATTTAAATAGATTGCAATTTTATTTTTCCGATCACATTCGAGAGAAAGAGTGTCATTTTTGATAGCTGATGCTGGTCATTGTTTGCTGTACGGTCACCCCCGCTAGTTCATAAACCCGACTCTGTTATCACAGCAATCACAGCAATATATGGAGATCCCTACCACGATACAGATTAAGACGATGACCCCGATAACAATACCAACAATCGCTCCAACAGGAAAGACGGTGATGTGCGACTCCGTCTCTGAAAAAATAAATGTAGGCTTTAATCAATCAATCAATAAATCAATCAATCAATCAATCAATCAATCAATCAATCAATCAATCAATCAAGCAATCAATCAATCAATCATTTAATCAATCAATCAATCGATCAATCAATCAATCAATCAATCAATCAATCAATCAATCAATCAATCAATCAATCAATCAAGCAAGCAAGCAATCAGGTAAATATTGAACCAAATACCCATCTGATTAATTAAATGAATAATAAATCACTCATTAGGTTAATAAATTTATGAGAACGAAAATGTTTTTAAAAATCTTTAAAAACATATTATGCATATTTTCATGACATAATACGTGATTTAGTGGTGCTTAGACCAATAGTCATCATCGACATGCATTTGGATTACAGGGGCCGTTTAACATATCAGTTTGCGTGCGTACTTTTGTTTTGTCACGACAGGCTCCCCGTTTTTAGTCAATTATGGGTGGGAGTGCTAATCACTCATTGTCTTCCTTTTCAAAACGGAACAGTATCCGATATGATTCAATAGCAATTTTTCCTTGGTTTATTCTACTCTTGTGCTATGGTCTATAACGGGAATAGACCCGTTGTCACCTCGAACATCCTGATTAAGAGAACTGAAGGTGGTTATACAGAGCTTGAAAATAATCAAGCAAATGTCTGTAAGGAGGAGTAAAAGGTTCGTTTTATGCATGAGTTTTTAGGCAATTTTGTTTGCTGTTTATGCAAGTAATTCTGCCAATCAGCAAAATCCTTTGCTTAGGGGGAATTTGCTTTTTTGTGCACTCGGATTCAAGCAAGAGATATCTTCAAGCAATAGCTACATTTTCTGCGTATGCTGCATGGTGTTTGTACCTCCAGGGAAGAGCAGCTGGGCAAATAGCTGTTCGTCACTGGAGGTATGAACACCATGCAGTATACGCACAAAATGTAGCTATTGCTTGAAGATGCCTCTTGCTTGAACCCGAGTGCACAAAATGAATAAATTGAGGAACTGTCCATACGAATCACATGTCCACTCTAGTGGAGCTGAGCCGTCACTATCATGGCTTCAATGCTGACAAGTTATACCAAATTCACCACTTTCAAGTTCTTTATTTTGTCCTGCAACTTGATTCTTAAAATTGAACACAGAGCTCTCTTGTGAAAGCGTTCAAGCTGTTTGAGATGTTTTCGGTAGAGTGATCAGGTCTCACATCCATGCGATAGACTTGGAAGCACTACAGCTCTGTAAACCTTGATCTTGGTCGCCAGCTGAGTGTTGTGTGTGGTTCAGCACACATAAGTGAAGGCGGCCCAGTGACTGGTTTGCTTTGCCGATGCGAGCGGCTATATCTTTGTCGACAGAACCATCAGACGAGATTATGCTCCCAAGGTACTTGAATTGGTCGACAACTTTCAGCTGACTGTTTATCATTCAAAAGCTTGCCAATCTCATCATTGTTCTTATCGAACAAATCTTGGTGAGTCTGTTTCATAGGTCCAAGCACCTCTTTTGATGAGTCAGTCATCTCCTGCTTGTACTGGTTCCACGTGTGAACGAGGTTTCCAACGAGTGGTCCGTGTGCAGCCAGCTTATTGCTCAGGTGGGCCTGGTTAGTCTCCTTCACAATCAGTTCTCTTCAGCTTGGCCGTGTTGAAAGAGGGCAGGCGTCCTTTGGATTCTTGCAATGTGATGGGACAATGTGCAGGCCAAGAACGGTTTGGACCAGTCTGTGTTCTGTCTAACACTCAGCTCCACGCATGACCATGACAGTCTTGACATCACGGACATCTCTCCTTCATACAATTACAATTGCATCTTTGAGATGCAATTTTCCCGATCCGGGATTAATTCATGTCGTCTTGTACTTGGGCATTCTGAAAAGCGTGTTGGTGATGGTCAGTTGATTCTCTGCACAGAATGTCCACAGTATATCAGCGACATTGTTGGTCATCTTTTTAAACCCGTCTTTACCCAGTACTCCGTAAAGCTTTTGCTGTTATTTCCAACTCGTGCGTTGAAATCATTAAGTATCAAGAGCTTGTTGTTGGCAGGGGTGGACTTCTAGAGACAGCTGAGGCGTCATAGAATGTCTCCTTGTCGCTGGTGGTAAGAGTAGGTGTGTGGACGCTGATAATGGTGATGAACCGATTGGGAGCAAGAGGGAATCGAAGCCTCATCAATCGCTCACTTATGCCAGAGGGAAGATCGGGGAACTCTAGGAGAAGACTGGTGCGAATGACAAAACCAACACTGCAAATCTTGTAATTATTCTTGGCTTTCCCTTTCCAGAAGAATGTGTAGCCATCCTCTGGTTAAAAAATTGAACCTTCACATGCAAAGCGTTCTCGCTGAGAGCAGCAATATCAATCCCGTTACGAGCTAGTTCCTGTGCAATGAGGGCTGTTCTCCTCTCGGGTCTAGCCATTCCTTCTCTGCCCAGTACAGTGCGTTTAGTCCATGTACCAAAAATTATTTTTCTTTGTATTTGTTTTCGATGCCAACCGCGGTATGTTGTCCACGCAAAATAGTGCAGGCTGTGTGTAGGACACCTTTCCTAGTCCCCTCGCTGTTTCAGGGTAAGCAGTGCGATCCTGAAAAGGCTGCATAGTTACCTGGGATGTTGCCGAACTTCCTTGCTGCCCTGGGTACAAGGATGCGCGACCACTGGTCCACAAGCCGCCTACGTGCGGGTTTGAGACTTAACCGCCAGTGGTAACCGCTGCCTGTCGCTTCGCCCCTCCTCATTAGCCACAAGACTTTTAGGGTAAACAGATTAAGAGAGAGAGAGAAAAAAAAGAAGAAGCAGGGCAGGGTTACGAAGACATTGTTGCACACCCGTGCGTAAAGGAGATTGAGAAGGGGAAGCTGTTGCGCTGAAGCAACCCATTCCTATCGACAGCAGAAGTTAGGATCCAGTCGCACGATGAGGCGTTGCGATTGGTTGCTTCCATAGCTGCAGTGGATAATCATACCGTCCCTGTATCTTAGCATGCCCTGAGCTCTCCACACAGCTTCGCATAACCACCTTTTTGACCGTTGGATCGTTGTTGATCTCTTCCACTCAGTCCGCCAGAGCTGACTCACATGCTAGGACAGACAAATTCTAAACATACAGTTGGTGTTCAATACTTTTACTACTACTACTACTACTACTACTACTACTACTACTACTACTACTATTAACCTGCTTCTGTTACTATTACTACTTGTATTACTATTACTATTACTACTACTACTACTATTATTACTACTTCTGATACAATTGCTATACTGATGCTACTAGTACTACTACTGCTACTACTATTTCTACTACTCTACTCTACTGCTACTAATACTACTACTGGTACTACTACTATTAGTATCGCTATGGATAATGGATTGGAATATTAACAAGTCGCAAAATATATCTTGTGAATCATGTACAAGTGGAGGTTTATAGATAACGATTAAAAAAAAATAAGACAAAAATCAGTCTTGTTACAGTCGTCAAATTACAGGCAAATTCCGCTACTCACTTGTTTGACAGAGATTCCCGGAAAAGGTTTCACGGCACTCGCACTCAAATCCATTGGTTTGTTGGACACAAGTCCCTCCATTACGACACGGATTATTGGAGCAGTGATTTACTGAATAGATAAAAAAATATATACAGATTTTTACATTCGAGGCTGTGACCAATGGGTAGGTAGCGTCGCGGCGGTTGGGTCTGGTTAAATGACAAAAGATAAGTAAACAATAATGATGATGATACTACTAGTACTACTACTACTACTACTCCTACTACTACTACTACTCCTCCTACTACTACTACTACTACTACTACTACGAAGAAGGAGGAGAAGAAGAAGAAGAAGAAGAAGAGGAAGAAGAAGAAGAGGAAGAAGAACGGTAATGATATTTATATTAAGAACAACAATACTGATAATAAACAACAACAATAATAATAATAATAAAAATAATAATAATAATAATAATAATAATAACAATAATAATAATAATAATAATAATAATAATAATAATAATAATAATAATAATAATAATAATAATAATGATAATAATAAAACAGACAAAATTTAACAATGCCCACAGTTTTTACAATCTAAGCTACATAGTCCTGCATGTTCTGTATCTTTCATGAGGTATAAAAATGAAGCCTTGATCACCTCAAATAAAGTGATAATTTAGTGCTTTAAAAGTGTGAATATCTGTCACTATCCAGTGTGACCTCCTGACTTTGTCCATTTCCTCCCACATATAACTGTGTTGTAGGTCTGACTAATTTATACTCCACCAGAGCAATAACTCGGATGATATTTTTCCATGCATACCATGTCAGTGGCAGCATGACTTTCCAACCTTTTGTATGCTATGATGATTATTTGTGTAGTATTATGTAGCTTAGATATCAAACTTTGACAGTTTTTTTTTTTAAATTGAAGGTTCCACAATGTTATGTTAAACCTATGTCTTTTACGAAGGTAGTACCAGTATATTCTCTTTATTTAAAAATGATCGATTAACGGAAAATTTGTCATGGAAGTTTTGCAGTAATTTTGCCGTTCGAGTGCGCGTTGAGAGCTTGTTATAAATACTGGGAGCTATGAAAGAAAATCATCCCATTTGAACTCGGTTTCGTGTTTACGAGTAAACAAGAGGTTAACGATTGAATGACGAGTGAGATAGAAGATAGGTCATACAAATTAAAAATAGGTCGTTCAATTATTATTATTATTATTATTATTATTATTATTATTATTATTATTATTATTATTATTATTATTATTATTATTGTTGTTGCTGTTGTTATTATTATTATCATTACTATTAGCCCGCCAACAAATTTGGTGCAGGAATTGTGATTGGTATGATTTATTTCTTTGTTATATTATCATTGACAAGTAGTTGTTGTAGTACTGGTAGTGGTGGTAGTGGTAGTAGTAGTAGTGGTAGTAGTAGTAGTAGTAGTAGTAGTAGTAGTAGTAGTGGTGGTAGTATAGTCATTAGCATCATGTTTCTATTATTATCATTATTATAAAGACTGTTGATATTCACCCCGCAGCGGGTCGCGCAATGGTACATTTTCGTCGTACTATACCCAGAAGCGGGTTACCCAAGAAATATTGTCACTAGGGTTCCCCGCTGTTGTTAACTGTAACTCAAACATTCCGTTGCGGTCCCAGAATTGCGGGGAATGCAAGGAAAATAAAACACTGCGTAACCGTATGTAGTTTTGTAACCATCAATTTGATTGGTCAGGGTCGTTTCCATGGTAACAAGACAAGCATTGACCGTTAGTATGTGGGGTATAGAATGAGTTTTTTTTTACTTCCTATAACCCGCAGAGAACTGATAACGATACTTCAGTATCCTACTATGCACAGGCGTCGTTAGCGGGGAGGGGCGAGGATGGTGAGCTAAGCACGGGTGCAAATCCAAGGGGGACGGGGGACATGTTCCCCCCACCCCCATCGATTTTGAAATGTTACATAGCCCAATATTACAATGCGGTGTCCCTAATGGATGCTCCCCCTACCATTTCCAAATAGATGTGCACCCATGGGGCTTAAAAGCTTCTCCCCATTGGCCGGGAAGATGTCAGGTTATTTGCGATTTTGACAGTTAGAATTACAAGACTAGGACCTGCTTTGTGTTTTGTTTATTTATCGTTGTTGCCTGTTGTCTTGTCCCGAAATACACGGATGATTCAGGCGAGTACATCTCCTATTTGAGTCATGTTTTATTTTACATTGATGATATAGATTTACTGTCAGCATGCATTTTATGTGTATGGGATTTAGTTTTAATTGATTACTGTTGTTACCGGACAAGATTCATTCTGGTGCGTTTCATATGGTACATGAAATAACCATGTTATCATGATTGTGATTATTATGATTATTATAATGATGGTGATGATGATGACGATGATGATGATCCTTCAATAAACACACAATTGTAAGAAAGAATTATAATGATTACCATTATTATTCTTTTTACGTATGCAGGCCCCACTACTGTTTACGAATGCCATTTCTTTAGTCATAGCATTCACACATGAATTGCTGTTTTACCAAATGCCAATAAATCTCTTCTATTCCCAACTGGACAAGAAAAAAAAAGTTAGGTAGGTTACCCAACACAAATAATTCCCTTCTGTTTTCAGCTGCTGATACATGTGCCCTATTTGCTCACCAATAAATTGATTGGTCACCCGACGGGAATAATTGTCTTGTTCCCAGTTGAAGAAAAGCAAACACTAGACAATCTTTGGTACCAAGAAAGAAAAAAAAACGCATATGTTTGGTTACCCGAAACAAATAATTTCCTTCTATGCTCACCTGCCGATTCCTTTTTTTTTAAATTCTCACAGTAACTTTGGGATTAATCAAGATAAACCAATCACTCCTTCTGCCCCACCCCGCCCCCGTTCCACCACACACAGACACACACACACACACACACACACACACACACACACACACACACACACACACACACACACACACACACACACACACACACACACACACACACACACACACACACTACGACACACGCGTCACGCTACACGACACACACACACACACACACACACACACACACACACACACACACACACACACACACACACACACACACACACACACACACACACACATATGTGCCCCTTTTCTGTGTCAAATTTTGAATGATTACATTCTGATATATGGTTTTACCCAAATGAAAGGATGTATTTCGTACTAAACGACTTAAAAATATATTTCATATGTCAATTTACACACTCTCGCCAACATTCCCTCTGGCCGTGTTCTACGTAATTATAAGCTTACCAAGCTAGCAGCAATTTATTTGTTATGCAAGAAGGGCTCCTTTTAATTATACTACTCAGTAATACAGTATTTCCTTAATTTTGTTATCTATTTTCTGAAGTTTAGGTGAATTTGCAAGAAAACTGGAATCATGTAGGTTTAGCAAATCATGGAAACGTTATACTACGAGCAAATATTGCGGTCAGTGCGCAACTAACTGACTAATATTGCAATATAGGTTAGATTGATAAACCTAGACAAATGAATTGTATGTTTGTAGATCAATGAAGATTGTATAGAGGATTGGAAAGGCAAACGACTTACACATGAAACATTTATTGTCAATGCATATAACTCAAAAGTTTAATGCCAATGAATATGCAATGTGACCTGAAGTGTTTCTTCGAAGATAATGCAAATTTACATACGTATACATATAGTAAATTTGACCAATAAGGACTTGTAACTTACTCTACAAATGATAAAATGCAACATCTTAAATTGGAAAACAATGCATGTTAACGAGGTTTCAAAATAAAGATACAGAACTATGAGTATTTCTTTTAACAGAAAATGATCTCCGATGTCTCAGATTCTGTCCAAGTCACGTGAAACATGTTTCTATTTAAAAAAAAATAAATTTTCTCAGTTTTCTCTAGTTCAGTGATCTTAAGCCTATGAACCAAAGTTCATTCTGTTTATCCAACAAAAAAGATGTTAAGAAGGTAATTGAAATCTTAAAAAAAAAATTTGACGGATGAACAAATGGATAGACTCTTAAACCGGAAAATATTCGTCTGCCAAATAATGAAATATAATTACAAAAAAATAACAAAACTTGTAAGACATACCCGAAAAGGTTAGTTTCCATCTTTGAAAACAGTTTTAAGTACATTTGAAGATTCTTCTGCTTGAAGACGATACTTTAAATCTGTCGTCAGTAGACCGTCAACACAGACTTTGCGAAAAGAAAAAGACAGTTTCAAAAAAGTTCTGAGTGTACCTCACACTAACAATATTTTGTTTGAAGACTGTTTTCCTTAATTATACTCACAAATACTTCAACACAGACTTATGTAAAAAGATATTTCCAAACAAAAAAGTCTGTTTTCATTTCTGAAAATGTCCCGAATTCACTTTGCTGTAAGATTCTTCTGATTGAACATCTTTCTATCCAGTTATATTCATAAATACTTTAAAATAAACTTTCTGAAAAGAAGTTGTGAGTGCGCCTTACACTAAATTTCTTCTGTTACAATGTCATTTTTACTATACTTCAACACAAAATAAAGATAGAAAAAGCCATTTCCCAAAACGTTCGTTTTTATTTCTGGAAAAAAGGTTCCAGTGCACTTTATTCTAGGACTCCTCTGTTTCAAGACGTTTCTACTCCATTAATATTCATAAAAACGCAGACGTTTAGGTAGAAAACTGACATGTCTGGATAAAAAGTTCTTAGTTCCCATCACCAATTTGTAATCATAAACAATTCACCACATAGTTACAGGTGGAGGACATTTTTGAAAATAAGTTCATAGCCGTTTGACCCCTGACCATTCAAAGGTTTGGTCCAAAGTAAAAGTTCTGTGTCCTGCCCTTTTGTTTAACCCTCGGTCCTTGTTTCTGTACAATTTCTCGTTTTGCTCTTTTTCCCCAATAGCCGAACAGATAAATGGAGGACTAATCCGAAACATAATGCATTTTACTGCACCATTTGAAGTAAAAATTGCATCTGAGGTGGCACAAGAGTAACACCATTATTCCATTTAGTCGAGACTTTAGTTCCTCTTCTTTCCGGAACCTGCGTTCAAGGTTTCGTTTTGGTAGACTCGTGAGCATCCAACAGTCTCCGATGTACATATTGCCTGAACGCGGGAACATGGGCCCGACTCATCGTGATGGGCAGGCTGGGTGGAACGCCTGCCATCAGTGACTCTGCAGTCTGATGATACAAGAAAAGAAAGGAAATGCTAAGACTTTGATTATAGGAATGAAGCTTAAACATCAAAAATACTTCCACTCTTCCAGGCAACTTGTAACTATAACAACAAACATAATCTAAAATGAATTGTGCAAGTAACAAGTCACTATAGAACATAATCAACTCAGGGGCGTAGGCTGGTTTGGGCATGGGGAGGTGCACATCTTGCGGAGGTGGAACTAACTGGGTGTGGGGAGGTGCACATCTTAGGGAGGTGGAACTAAAGTTGAGAAAATCAGGCATTGAAAGCAGAAAAGGTGGTGAAAATTTCTTTTTGCTTGCCAGGGGCGGAACTCCTTTGGCTCTGCGGGGTGGGTGGGGGGGGGGTGGGGGGGGTGCACGTGCACCCAGTGCACCCCCAGCCTACGCCCTTGCAACTACATGTACTAAGCAATAAATGGGTACATGTATGTCGCCACTCAATTCCATCGTCAATTTAATGCCGAGAAGTATTCATCTATTGACATGAATTTGGGACCTCTGGCAAAAGCTTAATTAAAGTCTCATTTGCAATTTGTCTGTAAATGTGAAAATACACTATCAGACATGATAAGGTCAAATTGTGTGTGCGAGCCCGTTGTAAACCGCAGCTTGAAACAAAAGTAAAATATTTCAGTTGGACAACCCACTGTTTATGATATTGCAATAAGGTACCTGAAGTGATTATATTCATATCTTCCTAGCAGCTGGGAACTGAAGGCACTAATTTCTCTTCAGTAACCACTTTATTTGTGTACAGCTCGCAATATCAGGGTTCTCTTATATCTTGTGTTACCATCAAATTATGTGCATTTCGTTCTATCACCCTACCCTCAATTATTTAAAATGACTTTTTTTTTATACTGGTGACAGAATACGTTTTTAACCTTGGGAAACCCACCAGGTTTTGCACGTCGTTACACGCAGCTTGGAACAAAAGGAGACATCTATCTTCGGCACCCCTACTTGTTATTCTATACACTAAAGGTCACCGACAATTTCATGGATTTTTTCTAGTTAGCAGATGAGAAGAAACAGAAATTATTTATGTTCCACGATAGCTTAACTGCCAACCATTTTCTGGTTCATTGTGTTTGGTCACCTGTAATAATAGCTTTCTTCTGCAGCTTGCAACAGAAGTTAAATATTTCAATAAGATGATCCATCGTTTATTGAATAGTGATTTGCAAAGATTGTGTTCATTTGTTACTAACAGCTTGGAACAGAGACAATTATTTCACTTCGGTAACCACTTTATTGTATACAGATTAGTTAAGGAGTTGATCAACTCGGGATATAAGGATTCTTTTATACTTTACGTAATTTTCTGTCACCAGCAGCTTGCAACAAAAGTTAAATATTTCACTTGGATAGCCTATTGTTTATGCTATTGTGATAATGTACCTACAATGATTATATCCATCTCTTACGAGCTGGGAACAGAAGACACTCGTTACTCTTCGGTAACCACTTTATTTGTGTACGGGTTAAGGAGTTCAGCGGCTGGGTATATAAGGTTTTTTTTCATCTTGCGTAACCACCAGATTACACACATTTCGTCTGGGAACCAGCGATAAATTCTCCTTATGCCACCAGCTCTCATTTTTTGTGTAGATTGATTTTGTCTAATCACCCGCAGTAATTGGATTCTTTGGAGAATTCATGTTTTAAGTTGTCATTTGATTCAGACAATAATAGACATTGACTAATCCGCGAGGATAGTGACAAATTTCGGGGTATTTGTAGCATACATAAATCACAGTACGCGGGACTAAGCCACTCCAGGTAGACTTGATAAGATCAGGCTGATCCCACTCTTGCTTGCCATTATACACCAACAAATTTGCTTCGGAATGTTGTTATAGTATATCATTTTAATGTAAAATAGAATAATAATAATATGGCGAAATAGGAGAAAAGTAAACACACTTACCGATCTGAATCTGACGCCATTTGCGGGGATTTTCGGAGCCGCTTCCTCGCGATCAATGTCATGTATGTAACGTTAGGCAGCTGGCGTCTCGTACGCTCGAGCTCGTGCACAAGCGCCATGATTTTAAACCCGCATACGTAATGTGCGTGGTAGTCTAGGCCCACGTACCACTCCTTCTGATTGGCAACTGGTATAGGAGTGTCGAATAAAAAAATAGTTGTCTGTAGCCGGCGGTAGGGTATATATACACTTCCTATTATAAAACTATACGCATCCCTTTTGGTAGAATGGGGGAAGGGGGTTTGGAAGAATGGTGGGGTTTTGTATCGTTGCCGCCGTTTTTGTTTTTGGGTAAGACACTTCATCCGCATACCTCTCTCCACCCAGAAGTATTGGGTACCTGAGAGAAAGCCATTTGTGAATGAATTAGCTCTTGAGCGCCTTACAAGCAGCCGGGCTAGGAATACTCCCCAGGGAGTGGATGTGACACACAATAATGTGCAGGCTATGGGTCCAATGATCAGGGGGTAATGCGTGACGTCGTGTGAGCATTGTTCTACAGTGGTTCAAGACGACAAACCTTCACCTTTACCGTTACTTTTTAACTGTTTTATTTGCTGCGACTCACCACGACGCTGCTTACTCTTTAGTGCCAAGCCTTTGAAGATGTACATCTTTAATTTTTGGTAGAATTATAATTTGATAAAGTAATACTGACTAAATAACAAATAAGTAAATTAATAAATAATAAAAAAAATATATGTGCTTCAAATGGCACCGAGTGGAAATGTAATTTATTTGTCCCCAACACTCTTATTATTTCAGAAATCCCTTTTCGTCGTCTCCCTTCAAATGCAACAACTCATATTCTCTGTTATAATACTACTGAAAATATACTACTGCTACTTCTACTTCTGGGCCTAGTACAACTGTTATTACCACTTCTGCTGCTACTACTACTACGACTACTACGACGACTACTACTACGACGACGACTACTACTACTACTACTTCTACTACTACGACGACTACTACTACTATTACTACATCTACTACTACTACTACTACTACTACTACTACTACGACTACTACGACGACTACTACTACTGTGCTTTTTTTATACAAGAGTGAAATTGTTTATTTTATAAGGAACGAATGTTCAAAAGATGTAAATTTGAAGATAAATATGTGCATCGTTTTAATGCATTGTCGAGTTCCCTAAGGGATCCCTCGGGAGTCCCGCGTGATCAGTGGAAGAAAGCTCATTGCCAGAAATGACACAACGTGACAGAGATAATTAATTACTTTTGTCTGCCAAAAGTACTTTCATGATGTCATCTTTCGGATACGGTCGGGAATGTCTTTTAATTTATACGATAGCTAAGGACCTTCTCACGAAACAAAGATTGCTCGAGCTCTAAGCAACCGTGTACTGAGCATTCGCATGCCAACTGTTTATCTACAAGCAATCGATCCGTGTACATTATGCGCCTTTCAGTTCTATAAGATACCATGAGCGTGGCGCAAACATGCCGCTACGACATTTGCTCCGACGACAATGCTCCGGCGACAATTGTTCCCACGACAATTGCTCCAGCGACAATTGGTCTAAATGTGTGACAATTGCTCCGACATTTGCTGTTTAAGTTGTGACAATTGCTCCGACGACAATACGTCTTACATTTGCTATTGCTATTTGCTATCTATTAAGTAACCTAAGGTACAACGCATGTTTTCCCAGAACACTTCGATTTCAATTTTATAGCCTACTATAATAATCAAGTCAGCTAGCTGGACGAGATGGTCCCCGGGAGATGGTCAAAGCAGCAGCCAGAATGTGTCTTGCCCACCCATGACTAAATAACACCAACGACGCTCGATAAGCTGAATCTATATACAGGTACTCTAGCTGAATCCATCCAGGGTAGCGCGTACGTGCGTTAGCGTCGATTTACGCAGTGACGTTTTGTGCGCATTATGCCTACATGCAGGACGAGTAACTCCGGGTACGCACTGGGAAACTGCCGGGGGTGCTGGCACCCCTAAAATCCTTCAATATTCTATGCCTCGTTCGTACTTCCGGTTGTACTTGCAAATATTAAGCATCACGTTAATACATAAACCAGCAGTTTGATTACAAATGGAAATATGACATAGAGATAGTTTTTTTAAAGCATGATTCTCGCAATCAATTCTAAATTTTGCATCTTAAAAAACTACACATTGACGCAATAATTTAAATGTCATTTTCCCGATATATCGCGATTTATCGCGATTTTTGTATTCATAGCCGTCAGAAAAATATGTATCGATCACCGGTGAATGGTTGCCGTTAACGTTAACGTTAGTTCTTATTGTTTTGCTATAACTTCCGGACTTAATATTTATTGCTTTGGCTGACTCAAATGACCAGGACAAATGAAGCTGTAAGTAACAAGCTCTCTACCAATGTAGGCTGACGGTTCCACTTCAAGTTCAGTCCGTGACGAGCCCATGATGTAACTAGTTACAGCAGTGCACAATGTCAATGCCGGTGTCAATGGCCCCGCAGAGGCCGCGGATAGGCCTGTCTGTGATGTGCATGCAGCTGTAACTCGGAAGCTGGAGACGGCTGGAGTGGAGAAAGTAAGTCTTTAAACCGTATGCTTTAGATCTGTTAAATTTACATGACGTATTTTCAAAGAGATAATTACTAATAGCAATATGCGGATCAACATGAAAATAAAAACTTGTGACTTGTGAGGCAGTAAAGCATTCTCTGAGCTGCTTAATATTTCCCGCATTGTCGATCGGTGTACAATTGAGAACTTAACGTTAGACTAATCAGACCCAACACGGCAACAGGCCTTAAAATTCATGTTTCCAATCAAGATACTGTTCCTAGATAGTGCACAAATGTCAAAAGCCTACAGTGCGTGACCGTTCTACCTTTACAAATATTGATTTTTTTTTTCAGATCTAAAGTAATGTTAAACGTGAGTTTTGGTCACTTTTATTCTATCAGTCTAGGCTAGCTGTCATGTTTTTTTACACGTCTTAACTTAGACCGACGGGGTCTGTCCGTTTCCTTCGGGGACTTCTTATTTAACAGTATTTGACATTAGGGACTGACCGAGACTAAAGTCAAATAGGCCTACTGTTAAATGAGAGGTCCCCGAAGGAAAAGGACAGACCCCGTCGGTCTAGTCTTAACTTACTGAAGAATTACTCTACATTTCTTATCATTTATTTTCTTCCAGGTACTACTAGTAAATCCTTCCATGCATTGCCGTTACTGGAATTCATCACTGCTCGACTTTCAACTTATGGAATTCAAGATTGCATCTAGTTGGTTCACCTAATAATTACAATGTAAGCTCATAAAGTAGACATGCTTTACATAAAAACAACATCTAAGTTAGATGTATTGATATTTCTTTTATTCCCTTTTTACAATAAAGAAATTATTTAAAATTAAGACAAATTAAGAAATAGAGTTACATACTGTATCAACTTACAATTTGAAATAGATGTATGTGCTCACAATACTTCAGTTTTCAAGGGTTTGAAATGAAAATAGCGTACTGTAAGCTCCTTTGTTTCAACTGAAGCATTTAATTTCAGTCAGAAAAAAAGGCAATGATACTCTTCGTATGTACAGTATCAAATCAGGATGGTTGGGTCATTATTTGTATAGCTGATATAGTTTGTGAGAAAATGTTGCATTTTTTAAAGTTCATTATTATTTCAAAATTTCCAAACAGACCCTGCATAGATTCTGGAAACCCAATTAAGATAACTGTTTGTTCTACAGTAAATACATGTATAATACAAACAGAACATGAAAATGTAAACAAACTCAACTAATGGAAAATATGCATTGGTCAAAGAAAATAAAAGTTTCCTGTAGTAGGTGAGTCTTGTGATCTTGTAACTAAATATGTAAATTTACTGCTGTTTCTTTATCTACTTTATCATTTATCACAGGTCATCAATTTGATTAAAATCATAATGGCAGACTTGCAAGCATATTTTCATTCTTAGACTTGAGTATGAATTCAGTTTCATGTCCACCATCATCCAAGCAAAGTCATATTCTTCACTGTGTTCTCTGCATCTTGATCACTACTGATGAGCATCTCATTCTGTAATATTTTGAGATATCCTGGATTTGCATGGAAAACCTGCACTTCACACCATCAATTATTTCACACTCTGAGCGTGCAGACAATGTCTTAAAAATCAGACTGCTGGGTTCAGCTTCTCATATAGGATAAAATATGTGATTTACAGAAATGAACAACTACTTTTCATGGAAAGGATTGTGTGAAGGTTTCGATTTTTGTTCTTGAACTGTTGGTGACCAGTTCTACCAGGTGTAAAACTTGAAAAGCAATGAATGGCAACCAGCTCATTGAAGTTTGTATACCAAGCAGTTATATAACATGTACATATACGGATACACATGGTTTTATGACCTAGTTCGTACATCCAACATTACTAAGAAATTTGGCGACAACGCCATACTCTGTGTGTGTAAGTTTTCAGTCATTTCTCTTGCCCATTTCTAAAAATGTTCAAGGACTATATTTGCGTTGTATTGTTGTTATGAAGCAATATGTAACAATACTATACTAAGGTTAAGTTATCTCTGTTTGGGTTATCAAAACAACAGACCTTGCATGTTGTAAAATGCTTCCAAATTCATCTTAGCCTGTTCATGCCTGAGAAAATTTTATGCTACGTGGGGAAAAAATAGTGAAATACATAATGACAAAGTCACTTGGCTTAATTTGTTCAAAGTTTCAAGTTTGAATTTCTAATCATGCTGGATTCACTCTATCCACATTGAATGTTGGTGGAAAAGTTCCTTTTATATAATAATCTGGATGAAAGTTCTGAATCAGCTGAATATTTACACAGAATGACCTGTGCATGTCAAGATGTAAGACTGTTGTTGATCTTTCCAATAATTCATATTCACATGACATATTTTTTTTTTTAGTGGTTGCACTACTTTATTACCAATGCAAGAAAGAGAAATTAAATGTTTACATGAAATGCATAACATAGTAAAGGACGAAGCATTATACAGGTAAATGAAAATGTTACCACATATGACAAACTTAGTAGTTAAAAGTCATGGGTTTAAGCTTTTACAGTAGGTATAGCATAAGCGAAATTTAAAGAACTAGAATAAATATTGGTTGGCATTGGTAAATAGATTTAACAGACGGATAAGGTGATTCATTGCAAGGCATTCTCTCAGAACTTACTGTCTGGAATATATTTAGATGAGTTAACCAAAAAAAAATGATTTCTAATTGCAATTATTGAGAAATATATGTGGTATACAAAGCAATGTTTGAAGTGTACGAGCATGTATTTTTTTCTGTTCAAAGACTATTTTGAGTAACATGCCATTGTGTGTGTGTGTGTGTGTGTGTGTGTGTGTGTGTGTTGTGTGTGTGGTGTGTGTGGTGTGTTGTGTGTGTGTGTGTGTGTGTGTGTTGTAGTGTGTGTGTATGTGTGTAGTGTGGGTATGTGTGTCCCATGGATGTGTTTGTGTATGTCTGTGTGTGATTTTGCTTTTAATCTTTAATTCCAATGTTTATACTCTATTTCCCTCAGCATTACACAAAAGAGATTATATTGTTCATAATATAACATAAATGATTACATGATAAATATGTTTCATAACACAAATATGGCATAATACATGAGACATAAAAATTTCTTACATAGTAGATCTTTAACATATATTCAAGAACAGAATAACATACAAGCTCAGCATTTTCTCTTTTTTTATTCCGTGTAGGTTTATTGCGGATAAAAAAATTAAACAGAATATCCGAAGACTAAAACTGTATGATTTACAAAAAATATACAACATATAAATATTCAATATAAAGCATAAATTAATTCAGATATTGCACAGCAATCAATCAATCAGTTAATCAATCAATCAATCAATCAATCAATCAATCAATCAATCAATCAAATCAATGAATCCATAAATCCATAAATCCATAAATCAGTAAATCCATAAATCAATAAATCAATCACTCACTCAATAAATCGATAAATCAAGCAATAAATCAATAAATCAAGCAATAAATCAATACTGTAAAACCAGAAAAATTTGCGAGCATAAAACTTTCGCGAATTTCGCGAGAAGTCGAGATTGTAAATTGATCCCAATCGATCTACAACGCTGTTTAATCGATTGTGAGTGTGTACATAGAAATTATTGCGATATTTCTCGATAATAGTGATGAAATATCGCAATCGACGGGGCGATCGATTCGATATCAGCGCGTATTGGGGTGCGTATAACAATTTTTGAGTCCACGCCATTTCAATGCAAAGTCTATGCAGCGCGTATTAAGTTACTCATCCTTATAACATATGCGCTAAATACGTCACTGCGTAAATCGACGCTAACGCACATACGCGCACCCCTGGGAATTACAGCTTATCGAGGATCGTTGATAACACAAAGGTTTCACCAAGTAGGCCTACAACTCTAACTCGTTTGGTGTCAAAACTCTGACCCCAATGACATTTGACCTAAGCATATTCCTATGGCATCATGAAATTAATGTACCCCAAGTGCATCTATCACCAAGGGTTGGTTGCCACTGAAGCAATATGTGCCAAGTTACGTGTCATAAGAGAGTCTCGCAGGTGAACTTTACCGTGTAACCTTTTAGTACCATGCGATCTCCGACGGCACCAAAACATAAAGGTCCCCCAAGTGCAACTATAACCCAGGTTGGGTTGAAAAGTTAGTGACAGTTGCACAGTTATTTTTTCATAAGAATTTTGCAGGTAATCGTAACATTTGACCTAAAATGACCTTAACCTTATCATGTGACCTCCCAAGACAGCATAAAATGACGTACTTTAAAAACCAGCTATGAATGGAAGGTCATCATATATGTTTTGAAAGAGGGTTTTATCCCAAATCATTTACTATCATTTTCGTGTTATATGTTTTCACGCTTGGATAAACAGAAGGCATAATTTGCGAGAGTGCAAAAATCGGTTTGCTCCGAAGTATTATGAAAGAGTGAATTGCATGTATCAACTGAGAGGCATGGCGTATACTTTGTTCTGAAGGAAATTCACACACGTACACACACACACACACACACACACACACACACACACACACACACACACACACACACACACACACACACACACACACACACACACACACACACACACACAAACACACACATACAAACACAACACACACGCACACACATAGGGAACGCACACAATGGCATATCACATTCAAAGTGATAGAATTGAATGTATCACATAAGATGGATTGTATATTTTTATCAGAAGCAAAGTCACACACATGTGTGTGTGCGCGCTCGCGCGCGCGTGTGTGTGTGTTTGTGTGTGTACCTTATGTGCATGCACGCGTGCACGCATGTGTGTGTGTTTGTGTATGTGTATGTGTAACTTTGTTTTTGAAAAAAAAATGCAATGCAGCTGATACTTTCAAAGAATTCTTTCACTTTAACGACAGAGTACGGGATTTGCACGCCAGAAAACGGTGAAAATATGGTGAAAATGTGTACCAGTACTGTGTTGTGGGTCTCGAGGCCGGCCTCGAGACCGCAAAATCGTCCTCGGGTCAAGGCCAGTCGAGGCCGGGTCAGGGCCGGGAGAATATGCCGAATGTTGTCAGTTTCCCGATTGAATGACTGAGCGAAAAACTTTTGTTAACATGTTTTGTCTCGTAAGAAAACTTTTGGTTCAGCCGTTTGGTTATTCACATTGTAATTTCTTATCTGAAAAATATTCCGTAACGGTTGGCATCTCTGTATTTCATAACTTGGATGCTTCCTTTAATGAACAGTTGCCAGCCAAATGATATCTTACCTTGATGATTTATCAATGTTCCAAGGGTTTTATTACATCATGTTTAAATAAATAATCACCTTATGTGAAGGGATGAGTTTATTTTGTTTTTACTCAATTATCACGTCTTTGCTTTGCCACAGCATCTTAAAAGGGCATTTCAACATTGTTACAAACTTTTCGGGTGGTCGAGTGAAAGTATTTTATCCATATTGGTCTTTATATCATTACTGTTCCCACGCCTATTTCTTGGGATGAAGCAATT
>JZLH01S0301579.1:93884-104795 GCA_001188425.1 Eucidaris tribuloides | reverse complement strand
TCATATGAAAAGGATAACTATCTTCCAATTCCTCTTCCAAATCGCCAGCTGAAAATTGTTGATATTCCGATCTGAAAAGGGGGCAATTTAAGGATTCAGAATTCATGGAAAGGATATTATCTCATTTAATAAATGAGGCCTAATGAGAGCTCAAAATTTGTTGATATAAGGCCTGAAAACTGGGCATTTTAAGCACTTTTGTAATTATGAATAGGATACATGGATGATGGGTTAATATATTTTAACAATTAATGCGAGCGCAAAGCGCGAGCCGAAATTTTTGATAAACTGTCATGAAAAGGGGATTTTAAGTAGTTTGTTAGAATTCATATAGAAGTATACATATCTCACTAATCAAAATGCGAGCGCGCAGCGCTAGCTGATAAGTTTTGACAATCAGACCTGAAAAGTGATATTTTGATAACTTTATGGAATACATGAGTAGAATAAGTACTTTACAAATGAAATAATGCGAGTGCGTAGCGCGAGCTGAAAATTTCGATATACTCAGACAATCAAACGAGACATTTCACAGAGCACTTTTTGAGTTATATAAGTATCTCATCGAACAGGCAATGCGAGCGTAAAGTGCGAACGAAAATTTTATTCATTTTCGGACTAACGAACCTTTTTACATTTTCGGACTAACGAACCTCCGGATTAACGAACCTTATTTCGTTTTCGGACTAACGAATCTTCGGAATAACGAACCTTATTTCGTTTTCGGACTAACGAACCTTCGGAAAACGACCCTTATTTCGTTTTCGGACTAACGAACCTTATTTCGTTTTCGGACTAACGGACCTTCGGAATAACGAAACTTCGGAATAACGAACCTTCGGAGTATTAGAACCTTCGGAATAACGAACCTTCGGAATAACGAACGCACCCCTTGCGTATTACTGTCTTGTGTTGGTACAATATGCGTGATTACAGATAACTTCCGTTTTTACGTAATTTAGATTTGTTCCTTAGTAGGTACTGTTGGGCAGGGTTGGGCTCAATTACAGGGTAATTGAGCAATTACGTAATTACATTTTTCGAGTAATTGTAATTGTAATTGTAATTGAATTTTTGAAAGGGAAACTAATTGTAATTGTAATTGACAAGAAATGTAATTGAGCATAATAACTCTAAATTACTTTCAATTACCCATTCTATTAATCTGATCCTGTGTACTCCCATTTATACACCTCACCACTATTCTTGACCCATAAACTCCTCTTGGTCTTGCTTTCAAACGCATTAAAAACAAATTGGTACATGTACACATGTGGACAGGGTAAAAAGCCCGGTAAAAAGAGACACGAGAATATCACCTACTCCATACGCGTAGTATAGTTTGAATATATAGAAAGTAATTGTAATTGTAATTAACAAAAGCAATTGGTAATTGTAATTGAAAAAAAGTAATTTAATTGAAATGTAATATTATAATTGATTTTGCATTGCAGGCACGTCAATTGAGCCCACCCTGCTGTAGGGTGGTTACACCTTGTTATCACAATGTGCGCAACTGCAAGTACCATATCGAAAATAATTCCTTACTATATTGCTCTATTTGAATTCCTGATTTCTTTTCCCCACGGCCCCGGCCCCCGGGGGGGGATGTCATTACTAGCCGTTTGATAGCACCATTAGCGCGTGTATATGGACTTTTCACAAATGGACCACAAGTATTTCAATTTGAACAAGAATACCCTAAATACACAGTATTTAAGTTTGACAAAAGAATAACCTAACAAGTATTCAACGTTTGAAAGATGCCCTTTAAAAGTATACCCTTTTCCCGATTTGGCGGATTGATACCCTTTTCGATGTACCGAGCTCGTCCGACCGTGAAAACACCTTTTTATTCCGTTTTTTCCACGCGCAATGGTGTCCACGTTGTAATGCCACTGCCCTGGCCCCCCCCCCCCACGGGCTTTTACTTAATTTGTCTTCAATTTCTTTTACAGAACTGTGTTCAAAAATTTTTTTCTTTTTTGGGGGGGGGAGGGGGAGAATCCGGTCATAATTTTATTTTTATTTTGTTTTACATTTGGCCATTCAATGGGCATAGCCTAATTTATACTAATATTAAGAGGTTATTTGCATGGATTACAAATTTTCTCTTTGGACAAATGTGTTTCTCTTGCTTCAACATTACAAGGAGCCAAGTTAAAATTTGTAATAACAAATGGAGGCAGTGGGGGAAAAAAAAATGCAGACTGATTCCGTCTACACAACCGATCGATTACAAAACGAACCAACTACAACAATCGATTGAGCGTGGTTGAAACGAAACTTAGTTTCAAAGTAGCTGTCAGCTGATCAAGATGGACACCAAGTACAGACTCTTACCGTACAGTTTTCAGAGATGGCATTAATGGCTTCGTATCTGAAGCGAAGCCATGATGAGCCACTGTTAGTTCTGCGACACTTTGGTATCGTTTAATTGGCAGGAATGCGTTAAGGTACTTCAGCCAAATCGTAGTCCAACATGCAGTGATTTTGCTGTAAGTTACACAAATCACTGTGCAAGTTGGGACTGCCAAACTGTGACTGGCGACCACCAGCTATTATACTGCCATTATTGCACTGTTATTTTTTTTTTTTACCCCTATAGTTCTACGGGTGTCGGAACTGACACACATTGCCTGGCAAAGCATGACAAAATGCTTCACATTTTTCTTTGTGCCCTGAAAGAACTTTAGACGATGGCCATACATTTAAGATGTTATCACTGAGTTGTTTACTTGATGTTGCTGCAGTAGACTTGAAAAATTCAGTTCTTTATCTGGTCGAGATTTGTTTCCGTGAGCTACGTCTGGCTACCATGAATCTCTTCTCTCCGAAGCAGCTAGAAGAAGATTAGAAATTGTATAAACCGGTATCGAACGAACGAATTTTTCAGTCTAGTGCTGCAGGCTACAGTGTACCCCCCCCCCCCCCCGACAAAAAACATTTTCATTTTGGATTTTTGGGGGCTGTTCTTGTTTCTGTGCATTCCAGATATACCTGTATACTCTTTTGGATTGAACCCTATGACAATTTACAGCTTTCTTTTTCGAATTTTGGTAGCTCTTTTTGCCATTTCGGGGGTGAAATCTCCCCGCACCCCAATGTTTTTTCCTGCCTCTAGCTGCTCTGTACCAGGAGTTGAACCCAACTCGCATCACAAGTCAGGAAGGAGTCGTGACTTGTCTAGACTCTAGAGTCTACACGAACTGTGTGTGTGTGCTTTTGTGTATATGTGTACATGTACTGATGTATGTCAGTTTCAAACCAAAGGCTTCGACATGTGTATCGAGTCTGGTTGTCTTTCAGAGGTTTTATAGGATGATTTGAATGCATGGACATGTTACAGGTTACTACTATCTGCCCTCTGTAACCTCCGTAGAGGACTTTCGGTCTATGCAGTAACCAAAAAGTGGTTACCACGTGAACGGACAGAAAATGTCTGATTTTACATTATTTATGACATGTACAAGTGAGAAATTACGCCCACTACTACCACCTCTGTCATACCTATCACATCTGATTCCATCCTTATTTCATTGTCAATATAATAGAAAATGCAAAAAAACCACCGGAAAGTGTTCCTTGGGACATCTGCAGTTCTTGTACGCGATGTCTTTTTTATCTTCTTTCATATGATACCACATTTGTGAGAAATAAGTGATGCCTGAGTTAGAAAAGACAATTTGAAAAGATGATTTTTTGAGAACTGGTCCAAAATGCATTAATTAACCCTGCCTTCTGGATTTGGCAGCCAGCAACCAAGAATTTACCAGGGATGTAGTCGAGGCCGGATTTTGCCCGCCTTGGCCTTGGCCTCGGACCGAGTCACGTGTACAAAGTCTATGGGGAAAATATTTTTCCAGCGGCCTCGTGACTCGGAACGGTTGGCCTCGACTACATCCCTGGAATTTACCTTGCCAACAAGATTCAGAGCTTATTGTTGTGCCCCAAGCAAACTTGTGTGAAGTCAGCCATGCATGAATCTTTTGTTCAGCTCGCTTCCATTTGCTCAAAATGTATTCATCCTTAAAAATCAGGCTAAAACAGGCATGTATTAATTTTATTTATTCCCAAGCATATGTTATTCATTTTTTATGCATGAGGTGTCAGATAAAAGAAGAAATTACTGTATGAATGTTTATGTCATCATTGTCATGCTTTTATTTTGTTAATTAAATTACATTTACTATCCTGAAAATGCACTCAAAGATGGAATCAGATTATCTGTGCTTGCAAATGAAATTTTCATAGCACCAATGTCCATTGTATGAATTCAATCATGCATGAGCGATGAATAATAGGTTGTGTATCAAATGAAAGAAGAGAAACAGAGTGTTACAAAGTACAAACATACCTAATTCATTGAAGAAATTATTCATAATGAATTTAATGATTCATGTAATCCCATTTCCTTTATTCTGGGACACACTGTACATACGGCGAATGTGCTTTCGCTGCAGCATCTTTCAGTTATTTGGCTAAAGTACTGTATCTTTGCTAAGATAATGACTGGGCACACCAAGGCTCTGCCATGTTGAATATTTTGAAATTGAATGAATTTTGTTACCAAAAATCCAAACAACTGCAAAATTTTTCACTCTGCTACATACATGTAGTACTTGTTTTTAGGGAATGAAAATGCAATAAAATGGTGAAAATAAGCCCTTGTGAATTCCCCATCTTGCAATATTGTGAAAAAATATGATCACGAACGAAATACATAGCGTATTAAATATGCAATGTGTGTATGCATATGCAATCACGCGATGTGGGCACAAAATCAAGAAGACCTCGGGTAGAAAATCCAATTTTTTAACCCATTTCAGAACAGGACTTTCTGTGCAGGTACGAGTGAAAGTATGAACTTATAATTTCATGTACAATGGACCTAGTTTGTGATATATCAGTTAACAATGAATGAGATGTTGAAGTGAAACTTGATCATGCAAATTTGTGTGAAAGCCTTTCAGTTCTTTCTATGTAGCAATCTAACTCTAAACAGATGACCAATGCATTGTCAAAAGTCTTTGAAAAATTTGTTATGAGGTCAGATTTATGCAACTAGTGTGGGGCTTTAAGCTAATACTAAGATGCATTAATTGCCAGATTGGAATCGCAGGGCTGGAGGGCTTGTAATGTAGTGTTGTCAACAAAATTTTTGATCTTTTTCTTTTTTCAAAATCTTACCACCCATTGACTGCAAAGTGTGAAAAAAATGATTTTTAAGGGGGGGAAAAATTACATGTTAAAAGAATATTTAGGTCATTCTGTAGGGATTAATAAAGTAAATGCTATTTTCAGTTTTGAAACATAGAACCTTTGTATCTTTCATACTTTTTGAGTGAAAAGCCAGATTTTTTATGGCCATTTTGGGGACAATAAGGGCCATTTTTGGAATGTGACAGGAATTTTCACACGCAACATTGAAATGGTGTAGTATTTCACAAATAGAGATTTATCTCACTTTTTTTGTTTTCATTTTAGTTCCTAGCATATATCTTTCCAGCTGAGACTGTCTTTTTGCTGTAAATTTTACACTACATTTACATGTTGGAACCCAACGAAATTACCCTTTTGCCGTGAACAAATGATACACCCCAAAAGCCCATTTTCAGAAGTGATGCGACCTTTTTGAATCCGCTAATAACACATCTGATAGGAAGAGCGCTTCACGATGCGAATTTCCCTCGTTTTATGGCATGAATTTAATTGGCTTCCGAGCTTATTAGGATTTGATTTTACTTTGTGATTTGGAAAAAACTGCTATGGAGAATGCAAAAAAATGCTACCCCAACCCCAATGTTGTGAAAAAAATCAGGCCAATTTTTAAAAAATTATTTCAGGAAAACCAATTCATCCACAGGCTGAAAATTTACATCAATTATGCCTCAATATACTTCCCCATAAGTGATTTAGATTTCTGATACAGTAGCCCTCATCATTTTTCAAAAATAAATTTTTTTAACAGCTTTCAAATTTATCTGATTTTGGACCCAAATATCAAAACACACCCTGTACAATTTATGCTCAAACTACCATCCTTCGTTCTTATGGAATACATTGGAATTTGCCAAAAATGCAAATATGGGCATATATTACGTTGCTGGCTATGCTCTGGTTAAGCCTTCCACCACCTGTCAGTCGTTGCTTAAGAGCACCTTTGTCAGACAAACAATTTTGGTACTTGCCATGAATTTGTATTTTACTATGGAACTGGTCCGAGACAACATGTATTGCCCTAGTCTGGGCTTTCTAGAACATGTACCATGTACATTAACCCTGTCTATTATATGATAAGGAAACATACTATCTTTGGTCATGCCTTGATTAAACAACAGGTTTTGATTAAAGTAAGTAAGTTTTGTGTCCGGAGAGTAAAAACAGTCGGAGAGTGAGTGTACTATGGACGTCAAAAAAGCTTGCATTAGGTCTAGAACGCGAGCATTACATTATGCCCGTAGCTTCACTGCAACATACCCAACACAAAAAAATATTGGACATATCTAAAAAAAAAAGGCATATTTTGCATTTCTGACGTTCAGAAATGAATTCAGCACACATTAATTTCAGTCTAGAAAACATATCTTTTATTATTTTTGAAACATAAAGTTATATTTTGGAGCGTTATTTGGCTAGTCATAATTGGTGGTAGAGCTTTGTAACTCTTGTCATATACCAAAAGCACACACACACAGTTTCGTGTAGACTCTTTAGAGTACTAGGACAAGTCATGACTCCTTCCTGATTTTGTGACTGCGAGTTGATTCAATCCTGGTTACAGAGCAGCTAGAGGCCAGGAAAAAAAAAAAAAACATTGGCGATTTTTCACCCCCGAAATTTGGCAAAAAAGAGCTACCAAATTTCAGAAAAAGAAATGCTGTAAATTGTCATAGGCGTTCAATTAGAAAAGTTAGTTATTACAGATATTATTCTCGGAAATGACAGAAGAAACAAGACCAGACCCCCCGAAAATCCAAAATGAAATTGTTATTTTTTTTCGGAGGGGGGGGCGGGGGGGGCGGGGGGGGGTTTACACTGTCAAGCTGCAGCACATGCAATGTACGTTAGAAACAACATGCATGTTGATAACTAGTTATGTTTATTGGCTCATCGTATACTTAAAGTTCTTTCAGTGGGGCAAAAGCCCAAAGGAAAAAATGTGAACATTTTTGTCATGCTTTGCCAGCCATGTTTTGTGTCAGATTCCACCCGTAGAACTATGGTAATATCAGTGCAATTAGAGTGTAGTAATATAGCCCACTAGCTCGAGGCAACCGTAGCCAGACAATACTCCCTTTACAATGCGGCGACACCCTCGCCGGTCTCCACAGGCCGGGCCACAGCTCACGGCAGAAATCGACAACCCGCACCCCGTTAGATACCAATGCTTTGAATTATGCGGCCACAGCACGGTGCGCCGTAACCACAGCAAAAAGTCTGCATGCGTAAGGTCCTCACCCAGATTTCACTTGACTGTTAGGAGTTAAGCGTGACTTTTCTATCATTTTTTTAGAAACACACCAGCTATTTGTACATTCTAAAGCATTTGCAAGAAAGAGAATTCAGTAGCAGGCCATAAATAATTGATGATATATTACCAAATTATTTTTTAAATATATTTTTGTTCTCTTCACAATTTACAAAAATATTTTTTCTTGTCAACAATGCGCCTGCTTAGTGCTGAGGACCTTAGCATCATACAAATGTAGTGGAAGAATAATCCCCACATTCAAGCTTTTCAGTTTGGGTACAGTTTTCTATTTAGTTTTTTTGCTCACTTCATTTTCACAATCGGAGACAAAAACTAGAACAAAAAAATCGACCCGGCATTTGTAGATTATTGGTACACATTCAATGGAACAATTTTTGTGATACTGGAGATATGATTTTTGATAAACAGGATTTCACCGAACTCCCCTAACTGACTGGCGACTCAGTTATCGGTAAAGTTGAAATTCAAATTTTAGTTACACTTAAATCAAACTTGAAAGGATTACGGCTTTTTGCACAGGTACATTAAATTTTTTTATTTCACAAAATTCATGTCTTGCAGCAACAGCGGTCCAAACCCCCGCTACCGCGAGCGATCGTAAAGCCAAGGCGACGGACTTCACTACGGCGTCGCCTCCAGCGTGTGTCAGTCAGTCCCATGGACCTACAAGAAACCATGGTCAGTCACAGTTGGCATTCCAACATGCTGATTTGTTGTATTACTTACACAAATCATGCATGTCGGAGGACCTACGATTGGGGCTTAAGTACCTTAACGCAATTTCGCCGCCAATTTAAACAACCAAAGTGTCCAGAACAACATGGGCCCTATTCATGGCTTCCTTTAGATCACGGAAAGCATTATGCTATCTCGAAACAACTGTAGGTAAGTCTGTACTTGTGTCATTCTTGATCAGGGCTGACTAGCTAGCTTTTTGAAACCTACAGTTTTCGATTATCAACCACGCTCAATCGAATTGTTGTAGTTGTTTCGATTTTGTAATCGATCGGTTGTTTGTTAGACGGAACATCAGTCTGCATTTTTTTTCCCCAACTGCCCATTTTTTATTACAGAATTTGGAACTTGGCTCTTGTAATTGTTGACGGCAAGAGAAACACATTTTTCAAAGAGAAAATAATCTGTATCCATTGCAAATAACCTCTTAAATTAGTATAAAATTCATGCCCATTGAATATAAAAAAAAAAAAAAAAAAAAAAAAATAAAAAAAAAAAATAATTTGGCCAAATGTTTAAAAAAATAAAGAATAAAATAAAATTATACCGGTATTCTTCCCCCTCCCCTCCCCCAAAAAAAACAAAAGAAATTTTGAACACAGCTTTCCTCGTCCACCGCCACTCACAAGACCAAAGCCCGGGGGGGGGGGGGGCAGGCGTGCCCATTACACCGTCGCTTACACCTATGCGCGTGTGAATAAAACGATATAAAAAGGGTTGTTTTTTTTCACGGTCGGACGTATGTTTACTCGCGTACATCGAACAAGGGTATCACAAATCGCCAAAATCGGCGAAAAAGTGGTAATATTTACTTTAAGGGCATCTTTTCAAATTGAATAATTTGTTTAGGGTATTCTTTAAACTTGATATTGTTTACGGGTATTCTTTTTCAAACTTAAATAGGTACTTGTTTAGGGTATTCTTTTCAAATTAAATACTTTGTGGTCCATTATTTGAAAGTCCATATACACGCCGCAATGGTGTAGCCATACACTAGTAATGACACTGTTTCCCCCCCCCCCCCCAGGGGGCCGGGCACGTGGGGAAAAGAAATCAGGAATTTCAAATTAGGCAATATAAAGGAATTATTTTTCGATGATTGTATTATAATGCAGTTTGCTGCAGCATTGTGATACAAAAGCGTGTTTAGCCAGGGTGCCGGCACTCAATTACGTGCCTGCATGCCAAAATTTTCAATTAGGCCTATAATTATTACACTTTCAATTAAATTACTTTTTATTCAATTACAATTACACAATTGCTTTTGTTAATTACGAATTACAATTCTTTTTATTATATTCAAACTATACTACGGTATGGATGTATGCTGTGATATTCTACGTGTCTCTTTATTACCCTGTCCACAATGTGTACAATGTACCATTGTTATTTAATGCGTTGAAAGCAGATCCAGAGAGAGTTTATGGGATCAAGAATAGTGTGAGTGTCTATAAATGGGGAGTACCAAGGCATCAGATCTAATGAATGAGTAATTTGAAAGTATTCTAGAGTTATGCTCAATTACCATTTCTTGTCAATTACAATTACAATAGGTTCCCTTCAAAAATTTTTATTACAATAACAATTACTCGAAAAATCGTAATTACGTAATTGCCCTCATATTACCATGTAATTTGACCAACCTGCCCCAACAGTACTATAAGGAACAAATCTAAATTACGTAAAACGGAAGTATAATATAACACGCATATTGCTACCCAACACCAAGACAGTTATACGCAAGAGGGTGCTGTTACGTTATTTCGATAGGTTTTCGTTATTCGAAAGGTTTAATATCCGAAGGTTCTAAATATCTCACGAGGATCATTTTTCAATTATTTTTCTATACCGTCTGAATAATTCCTCATATTTGTCGATCAACCAGATAGACCATGCTTATCTAGATACTCATATAAATATATAATGTTGAAAATCCGTATATTAAGAATCGAAGCGTTAATATCCAACCATCGGTTATTATTAAATGCATTTCATTATATCAATAAACAAATTCAATGTCTTCGTTATTTCGTAAGGATCCTGTTAGTCCGGGGGGGGGGGAAAACGAAAATAAGGTTCGTTTAGTCGAAGTTTCGTAGTCCTGAAAACGACAAATAAGTTCGTTTTTCCGAAGGTTTCGTTAGTCCGAAAGGAAATAAGGTTCTTTATTCCAGAAGGTCTGTTAGTCGGAAAACGAAATAGGTTTCGGTTTATTCCGAAGGTTCGTTTTAGTCCCCGAAAATGAATAATAATTTTCTGTCGCACTTTTACTTGCTTCGCATTGCCTGTTCGATGAGATACGTTATACAATCTCAAATAGGCTGAAATGGAAGCTTCAAATAATCCAGTTTTAAGTCAAATATACAAAACAAATTTCAGCTCGGACATTCGGCTTTCATTATTTATTATTGATTAACAAAATCTGGATTTTTTAAAAAGGTGCCTCTGTGAAATGTCTCGTTTTGATTTGTCTGAGTTTATCGAATATTTTTTCACCTTCGCGCTACGCACTCGATTATATTGATTTTGTAAGTAATTATTCATACTGCTATGTATTTCCATAAAGTTATCAAACAATATCATTTATTCAGGTCTGATGTCAAAACTTATCAGCTATGCGCTGCGGCTCGCATTTTTGATTAGTGAGATATGTATACTTCTATATGAATTTATCTCTCTCT
>JZLH01S0301579.1:82354-93859 GCA_001188425.1 Eucidaris tribuloides | reverse complement strand
AACCTTGTCATATGTGTACATGTACTGATGTATGTCAGTTTCAAACCAAAGGCTTCGACATGTGTATCGAGTCTGGTTGTCTTGAGTCTGGTTGTCTTTCAGAGGTTTTATCGGATGATTTGAATGCATGGACATGTTACAGGTTACTACTATCTGCCCTCTGTAACCTCCGTAGAGGACTTTCGGTCTATGCAGTAACCAAAAAGTGGTTACCACGTGAACGGACAGAAAATGTCTGATTTTACATTATTTATGACATGTACAAGTGAGAAATTACGCCCACTACTACCACCTCTGTCATGCCTATCACATCTGATTCCATCCTTATTTCATTGTCAAAATAATAGAAAACACAAAAAACCCACCGGAAAGTGTTCCTTGGGACATCTGCAGTTCTCGTACGCGATGTCTTTTTTATCTTCTTTCATACGATACCACATTTGTGAGAAATAAGTGATGCCTGAGTTAGAAAAGACAATTTGATTTTAGAGAACTGGTCCAAAATGCATTAATTAACCCTGCCTTCTGGATTTGGCAGCCAGCAACCAAGAATTTACCAGGGAAATAGTCGAGGCCGGCCTCGAGGCCGGATTTTGCCCGCCTTGGCCTTGGCCTCGGACCGAGTCAAGTGTACAAAGTCTATGGGGAAAATATTTTTCCAGCGGCCTCGTGACTCGGAACGGTTGGCCTCGACTACATCCCTGGAATTTACCTTGCCAACAAGATTCAGAGCTTATTGTTGTGCCCCAAGCAAACTTGTGTGAAGTCAGCCGTGCGTGAATCGTTTGTTCAGCTCGCTTCCATTTGCTCAAAATGTATTCATCCTTAAAAATCACGCTGTTATTCATTTTTTATGCATGAGGTGTCAGATAAAAGAAGAAATTACTGTATGAATGTTTATGTCATCATTGTCATGCTTTTATTTTGTTAATTAAATTACATATTATCCTGAAAATGCACTCAAAGATGGAATCTGTGCTTGCAAATGAAATTTTCATAGCACCAATGTCCATTGTATGAATTCAATCATGCATGAGCGATGAATAATAGGTTGTGTATCAAATGAAAAAAGAGAAACGGAGTGTTACAAAGTACAAACATACCTAATTCATTGAAGAAATTATTCATAATGAATTTAATGATTCATGTAATCCCGTTTCCTTTATTCTGGGACACACTGTACATACGGCGAATGTGCTTTCGCTGCAGCATCTTTCAGTTATTTGGCTAAAGTACTGTATCTTTGCTAAGATAATGACTGGGCACACCAAGGCTCTGCCATGTTGAATATTTTGAAATTGAATGAATTTTGTTACCAAAAATACCAAACAACTGCAAAATTTTTCACTACATACATGTAGTACTTGTTTTTAGGGAATGAAAATGCAATAAAATGGTGAAAATAAGCCCTTGTGAATTCCCCATCTTGCAATATTGTGAAAAAATATGATCACGAAATACATAGCGTATTAAATATGCAATGTGTGTATGCATATGGGTTTGTCCAGAGTTGGGACCTTTTCAAAAATGAGGTCATTGCCCGCATAGTAACATGCATTTCTAAATATATTTGCCTCAATTGATAACAATCACAGGTATTATTTTGACAGAACCCATATCTAACTAATAACAAAATCAACCATGCGGTACCATCTGAAAATTTATTTTTTTTTAATGTGACTTATTGTGATGGTGTCCACTCCACTATTTTTTGTCACAAGTGGTGACATGAATGCTAAAAATATGAAATATCATTTGAAGTCAGAATATGATTCTTCAAATATAAAAAAAGTAAAAAAATGTTACAGTCAAGCTCTTATTCAGAACCATGCATGTACCTCTAACATAAAAATTACTTGGCTAATACTGAATGGTGCCTCATGAAAAAACTTGAACCACGCCAACTACACTCCGGTGGTGTCCGCCCCCGCTAAAATTCAATGTAGTGTCGGTAAAAGTAACTCATTTAGACAGGAATTAACCAATAAAATTTGATCGCCTTAAGTCTTTAAATTTATCATGGGCTCTGTAGTTAGGAAACTTTGACAACAAAAATTGCCCTAAATCATCCACATTTTTTCTCCAGGAAAAGAAAATGTAAGGAGAATTTAATGTGGTGTCCGGTGTCAGTGCGTATTTTTAAAGCAATGACACTGTCCTGGCAAAAAACAAAACTCAAAATGTCCTGGAAGAAAAATAACTCTGAGGGGTAGAATTTCAACAGGGGCTACCTCCTGTATAAACATTTTAGGGGGTACAAGATAAACTAAAAAATCTACACAAAAACATAACTGTGGTGTCCACCCTGTAGTGGCGGTATCTGATAACACAAAATGGAGATTAACCTGTATTTTAAGAGGCATTATTGTTTTTATTTTACAATGTTTTTACTTTTCATTCAGCAAGAAGGTGGTTATTAGAAACTTTGTGTATACATTTAGAGACATATATCACTTATTAATAGAAAGCACAGGCAATACTACTTACCGAGCTCTACAATGGACACCAGTGTCCATTGTAGAGTCGTAATTTTCACACACATTGACATATGACCAATTTTTGACATGCCTGTGAAGATACTCCTTTTTCCCTTCAAAGCATGTATCCTTATCAGGTTCTTATGACAATGCACTCTTTGAAATAGAAACACCAACAACAATCCAGGCATTGTCATTGTTTTCTATTCCACAAATGTCACATTTTTGGCCCGAGTTATCGTGGACAACCCCATATGCAGATCATGCGATGTGGGCACAAAAGTCAAGAAGAACTCTCAGGTAGAAAATCAAATTTTTTAACCGCATTTCAGAACAGGACTTTTTTGTGCCAGGTGCGAGTGAAAGTATGAAACTTATAATTTCATGTACAATGGACCTAAGTTTGTGAATATATCAGGTTAACAATGAATGAGATGTTGAAGTGAAACTTGATCATTGCAAATTTGTGTGAAAGCCTTTCAGTTCATTCTATGTAGCAATCTAACTCTAAACAGATGACCAATGCATTGTCAAAAGTCTTTGAAAAAATTGTTAATGAGTCAGATTTATGCAACTAGTGTGGGCTTTAAGCTAATACTAGATGCATTAAATTGCCAGATTGGAATCGCAGGGCTGGAGGGCTTGTAATGTAAGTGTTGTCCAACAAAATTTTTGATCTTTTTTTCTTTTCTTGTTTCTAACAGGTAACTTCAACAGTAGAGTCAGATCCGTGGCCAGTCATGGACAAAAAACTCATATCCGAAACATTCTGTGATCGCTCATGTTGATCACGGTAAGTCCACACTGACGAACTCGTTAGTGACTAAAAGCTGGGATCATTGCCGCCAAGCAAAGCTGGCGAGATGCGCTTCACAGACACAAGAAAGGATGAACAGGAACGTTGCATTCACCATCAAAATCAACGTAAGTTTCCTTGCCACAATGCAAGGATACAGTTATAGTGACATGGTCCTTGGTTATGCCACCACACCCACAACTATTCAACTCGAAGCGCCCCTATTTTGTGATATCCCATACCGCCATTACCCAACCTCTACCTACCCACGCCACGCCGTGCACCCCGCCCCCCAAAAAAAAAAAAAGAGAAACAAGGAAGCGAATAGTTTAATACAATATATTGCCATTTTCGCTTAAATAATTTCTATATTGATAACAAGTTATGTATGATAGCAGTTGGCCTTCAGGTCTAACACATGCACCACTTTAATTTTAGTATACCCATGTCATTTTTTTTGGGGGGGGGGGTGGATGCAGGGTGTTTTAACGCGGTAGTTTTGGGGCTTTGTTTCTTGTTTATCGCTGGTTTCGCCAGAAAAGTTGAAAAGGGTCTTCCATGCCTGATCTGCAGGAGTAACGATTTTTGTATCCAGGTGCTGGGCTGTACCAGTTATCTGTGGTACAAATTTGTCTCTGTAGATTTGCAAAATGTTGGAATTTCGTGAACAACCGTGGAAGAAATTGTATGAAATCGTGGACATGGCAAAGCTGGTTACAATTTGATGTAGCCTACTGGCATGCATCTCAATTCAGAAAGGTTCAAATGTTATCCTCCCCTCCCCCCCCCTTACATCGCTTTCGCGCTTCGCGATGAGCGGATATTTGGTGATAGGCCTACACCGCACCTGAAAAAGGGCAGTTTCCGCTTGGTGCGAAACATCTGGCACCCATGTATTCCGGCATCACATTGTTCGAGAAGCAATCCCCCCTATGAACACTCTCCCGTATAGGCACTCAGTGTGTTCCTACCATCACGCAGAATTAAAGGTACTGGCTAACATATTTACCACAAGCTTTAAAAAATCTGTAGCTACATGATTCCCCATGTCTAAAGATGAAGCCCTGAAAAAAATTGTTTTTCAAAATAATTATTTAGTGCTTGAAAGAAGTGAAAATTGTAAGTTGACCAGATTCACCTGTCCATTTCCTCTCATAGACTTACATGTACTGTATGTACACCTGGGCTATTTTCTACTCGCCCCAAGTATTATTGTTCATTCATGCGTAACTTGCCATTGGCAGTGTAACTTTCCAAACTTTTGTATTCTAGGGTGTTTATTTGTCCATTTGAACACTACTATGAAGCTCAGATATCAAAGTTTGACAATTTTTTAAATTGAAGCTCCACAATATTGGCCTATATCACTTTAAGGAAAGGGGGAATACCCCTCCAGGAAAAATGTAAACAAACCACCTTTCCCACGCGTATGCATATACTTAAGAATTGCGTGCTCTAACTCGGCGCACGCAGTACGCGCGGTGTTATGCGTACGCATGTATAAAACAGTACGCGCACTGTCGATGTCATCCACCCCAGACGGGTGGCTAATCACATCTTGTGGTTTCATAATGTATAGTTCAACAAGAATGTAATTTGTAAAAATGATATCCACCCTCTGCCAACATCGCAATTTTCTTAAAAATCTCGACATTCTTGGGACAAATGAGCTGGAAACCTACATTGTCTTATGCCAATCGCGAAGCTCTTTCTGTTGATACCATTTTTACTTCTCGAAACGCTAATACTTTTTTCAAAAAGTTGTAAAAACTTTATGGATCAGTTTTTTGGCCCCTCGCCTACGTCGCTTGACTCATTTGCAACTTTGAGATGAAGTAGTCTCATGTCCCAGTCGCCAACATTAGTCGCCACTTTGTGGTGGCATACATGTATTAAAGGGACCATAAAGTCGCAAGTCGTGGGCATTTGGACCTGGCCCGACTCGGGTAATATTCGGGAATGTAGTAGAGGAACAATGTTAAGGTTCCGTGACACTTTCACGGGGACAAAGGTTTGAAAGTGGTTTGGGATTGTCTGAAGGGTACTACACAAATCTGGCATGGGTAACCCGCTTCAAAAGGTCAGCAATTTTTGGCAGGGGTCAAAATGGGTTCTACAGGGGTCAAAATTGAAAAATGGTCCAATTGGTTTGAATTATACACCAAATTACTCATCATGTCAAGCAGAATCCAAAAAGGTATAGTTTGCCTTATGTCTGACCATCCGTTAAGTCACTATGACCACAAATGTGGAAAGGTCAATGCACTTTCGGTCAAAGTTCAAATTTTTAAATTGCCCAAATTGACTGATTTTAATATTTAAATGTATGTTTTCTAACATGACTAATTCAACTAAACAACTTAAAACCACCAACAAGGCAATCCTAACCTTGAAATTTTACAAATCATGTTTACGTACTTTAACATAGGCTTATACAGCATCTGTATTTACATGCCATCCTATGCATCTTATCTAAATTTTATTTTTGAAATTTCAAGGTTAAGATTGCCTTTTTCATGGTTCTAAGTTGCTTAGTTGAATTAGTCATGCCAGAAAACATATATTGACCTATAAAAATCAGTCAATTTGGTTAATTTAAAAGTTTGACCTTTGACCGAAAGTGCATTGACCTTTCCACATTTGTGGTCTTAGTGACTTTAGGGATTGTCATACATAGAACAAACTATACCTTTTTGGATTCTGCTTGACAAGACGAGTAATTTGGTGTATAATTCAAACCAATTAGATCATTTTTCAATTTTGACCCCTGTAGAACCCATTTTGACCCCTGCCAAAAATTGCTGACATTTTGAAGAGGGTTACCCAAGCCAGATTTGTTTAGTACCCTTCAGACAATCCAAAACCACTTTCAAACCTTTGTCCCCATGAAAGTGTCACGGAACCTTAACATTGTTCCTCTACTAATGGCCGTATTCTTTCGGAAAACGAGTGTGCACGAATTGTGTGCAATTCCCTATGCAGCACGTATTCACCCGAAGAAAGGCTAACTAAGCCCAACTGACCCTCATTGGCAATTCTGTTCGCATCTCCACGATTGTTGTTACGCAATGCGATGTGGGCACAAAATCAAGAAGACCTCAGGTAGAAAATCAAATTTTTTAACCCATTTCAGAACAGGACTTTTTGTGCAGGTGCGAGTGAAAGTATGAACTTATAATTTCATGTACAATGGACCTAGTTTGTGATATATCAGTTAACAATGAATGAGATGTTGAAGTGAAACTTGATCATGCAAATTTGTGTGAAAGCCTTTCAGTTCATTCTATGTAGCAATCTAACTCTAAACAGATGACCAATGCATTGTCAAAAGTCTTTGAAAAAATTGTTATGAGGTCAGATTTATGCAACTAGTGTGGGGCTTTAAGCTAATACTAAGATGCATTAATTGCCAGATTGGAATCGCAGGGCTGGAGGGCTTGTAATGTAGTGTTGTCAACAAAATTTTTGATCTTTTTCTTGTATATTAGATATATCTTGCACAGTAGATCAGATCCGTGCCATCATGGACAAAAAACTCAATATCCGAAACATGTCTGTGATCGCTCATGTTGATCACGGTAAGTCCACACTGACTGACTCGTTAGTGACTAAAGCTGGGATCATTGCCCAAGCAAAGGCTGGCGAGATGCGCTTCACAGACACAAGAAAGGATGAACAGGAACGTTGCATCACCATCAAATCAACGTAAGTTTCCTTGCCACAATGCAAGGATACATTATAGGACATGGTCCTTGGTTATGCCACCACACCCACAACTATTCAACTCGAAGCGCCGCCTATTTTGTGATATCCCATACCGCCATTACCCAACCCTACCTACCCCACCCACCCGTGCACCCCCCCCCCCCAAAAAAAAAAGAGGAAACTAAGGAACGAATAGTTTAATCAATATATTGCCATTTTCGCTTAAATAATTTCTATATTGATAACAAGTTATGTTAGATAGCAGGTTGGCCTTCAGGTCTACACATGCACCACTTTAATTTTAGTATACCCATGTCATTTTTTTTTGGGGGGGGGTGGATGCAGGGTGTTTTACGCGGTAGTTTTGGGGCTTTGTTTCTTGTTTATCCTGGTTTCCCAGAAAAGTTGAAAAGGTCTTCCATGCCTGATCTGCAGGAGTAACAATTTTTGTATCCAGGTGCTGGGCTGTACCAGTTACTGTGGTTACAAATTTGTCTCTGTAGATTTGCAAAATGTTGGAATTTCGTGACAAGGTGGGAATATTGTATGAAATCGTGGGACATGGCAAACTGGTTACATTTGATGTAGTCTACTGGCATGCATCTCAATTCCGAAAAGGTTTCAAATATTATCGCGCTTCGCTATGAGCGGATATTTGGTGATAGGCCTACACCGCACCTGAAAAGGGCAGTTTTCCGCTTCGCGCGAAAACATCTGGCACCCATGTATTCCGGCATCCATTGTTCGAGAATGCAATCCCTCCCCTGTGAAACCCTCTCCCGGTATATGGGCACTCAAGTGTGTTCTACCATCACGCAGAATTAAAGGTACTGGCTAACATTTACCACAGTTAAAAAAAATCTTAGCTACATGATTCCCCATGTCTAAAAATGAAGCCCTGAAAAAAACTGTATTTCAAAATGATTATTAAGTGCTTGAAAGAAGTGAAAATTGTAAGTTGACCAGATTCACCTGTCCATTTCCTCTCACAGACTTACATGTACTGTATGTACACCTGGGCTATTTTCCACTCGCCCCGAGTATTAATTGTTCATTCATGCGTAACTTGCCATTGGCAGTGTAACTTTCCAAACTTTTGTATTCTAGGATGTTTATTTGTCCATTTGAACACTACTATGTAGCTCAGATATCAAAGTTTGACAATTTTTAAATTGAAGCTCCACAATATTAGCCTATCACTGTAAGGAAAGGGGGAATACCCCTCCAGGAAAAATGTAAACAAACCACCTTTCCCACGCGTATGCGTATACTTAAGTATTTGCGCGCTCTAACTCGGCACGCGCGGTGTTACGCGTACGCATGTATAAAACAGTATGCGCACTGTCGATGTCATTCACCCCAGACGGGTGGCTAATCACATCTTGTGGTTTCATAATGTATAGTTCAACAAGAATGTAATTTGTAAAAATGATATCCACTCTATGCCAACATCGCAATTTTCTTGAAAATCTCGACATTCTTGGGACAAATGAGCTGGAAACCTACATTGTCTTATGCCAATCGCGAAGCTCTTTCTGTTGATACCATTTTTACTTCTCGAAATGCTAATACTTTTTTCAAAAAGTTGTAAAAACTTTATGGGTCAGTTTTTTGGCCCCTCGCCTACCTCGCTTGACTCATTTGCAACTTTGAGATGAAGTAGTCTCATGTCCCAGTCGCCAACATTAGTCGCCACTTTGTGGTGGCATACATGTATTAAAGGTTTACTCTTTCATGGAATGACCCATGTCTAATTTAGACTTGTTTCTGCAGCAATAACTTATGGACAGCTAATCAAATTTTGATGTAACTTGAATGAAGTGGTGTATTATAGAGCACCAATGAACTGATCAGATTTCAGAGTTGAAAGGTCAGAGGTCATGAAACCTCATACATGTATATCTGATATGGGCTCGTTACCACAATAACTCCAACAGCTTATTTGATTTCAATGAAGCTTGTGTTAAGTATGTAGTATGAGACCCCTATGATGAATGGAGTAGATTACAGAGTTGAAAAGGCAAAGGTCTCAAGGCCTCATACTTCTCTGAAATGGGCTCATTGTTGCGATGATATAAGAATGGCTTATCAGATTGTAATGTAACTTTGTACAAATATGTGCTATGAGCACTGAACTCTACACTACGTAGTGTAGAGTTCAGTGGCTATGAGGCACTGTTGAACTAAATAGATTTTGGAGGTGAAAGATCAAAAGGGCTTAGTCTCACTACCATAGTAACTTGAGGCTTTTTGATTTAAATCAAATTGGGTTGGAGTGTGTTCTGTGGAGACATACCCATCGACTGCGTGCAGTCAAACTACTCAACTTTTTAGTTCCAAATATATTTGATTTTGAGCAAAATGCCTTAAAATACTTTCTTTTTCCTTTGGGATCACTTTGTGGCCTGTGTACACTTCTATTATAAAAAAAATACATTTTTTTTCAAGCCCAAATACTTTTTTTTCCAGACTAAAATACTTCTTTATTCATAATAGGCTGGCATCTCTGTGGAGGCTCAACCTCCTATCCATCTCTAAGGGAATTTTCTTGCCGGTCATGTGTCAAAAAAACCCTAACCAACTTCAACTTTTTCCCGCAGTGCTGTTTCTCTCTACTTTGAACTGAAAGACGAGGATTTAGTCTTCATTGAGCAAGAGAAGGATGAGAAGGAGAAAGGGTTTTTAATCAATCTGATTGATTCCCCTGGACACGTTGATTTTTCCTCAGAAGTAACAGCGGCCCTACGAGTAACTGATGGCGCCCTTGTGGTTGTGGATTGTATCAGTGGTAAATATGTTTTGTAAATTTTCTTCCAAAATTCTGTACACTTGTTGCAGTAAACTTTGAAATGCGTGTGTAGTTGTCTGCAATGATTGTGCAACAGAAACTATGAGAGCTTAGCCCTGCTGTATTAAATGTTTAAACAAAAATTCTCAGTGAGCTCAGTAATATGGAATGTTGCATGTATTCATTTAATTGTGTCATTTGTGTGCTGCATGAATAGACATACTGTACATACATGTAACATGGACAAATAAAACAAGATACACTGATGGATGCCTTAACCCGTTGGAGGCGATTTGATTTCACTATGACACACATTTTCCATAAACCCTAACATGAGTAAACTCGTACTTAAGTCTCCAACGGCTTAAGAAAACTCAAGCACTGAAGGAAAATCTAGGATTTTTTTCGAGAGTAAGGACCACACCAGTGTGTTGATTTTTAAGCTTGAAAACAGAAGAAGTTATATTTGATATTCTGAATGGTGGCTTTGTGAAAGGACAATATGTTTACAATGATTTAGAACTTTTCACCACCACATCATCGCTTGATGGATGTGGCCCCATGAGTAGTATCCTGTGTTCACTGAGGGTGATGACGTAGTAATTTTCATTACAATTAGGGACAGTAATTTTCAGTTAAAAAAGATGTGAATGAAGTCACGTCAGTGCATTCTGTTTGAATTTTATCAGTGCTTATTTTCATGAAACCTGAATTTAGAGGTGAAGATTTATGTGAAAGTGTACATTTTAAACAATTTTTGCTCATTTGGTCCAAAAGTTTATGGGGTATCCATATCATGGACACAGTCTTTAAAGGCAGGGCATCTCTTTTGCATGCCTAGAAATTAACACTGACTATGTGTATGGAAGAAATTCAAGAAAATACCATTTGATAACAAAGAATAGTAGTTAGAAACCCAGATTTGTTAAATTACACAGTGACTGTCAGTATTTGAATTGGATTCAAGTTGCTCCTTATTCAAATTCCTTGTGTTCTTCCAGACTCTTGGCCTGCATAGGTGTTTTTCTTATATGGGCAATTCCAGCGTTACGGACATTACATTTCAGAGAATTTTTGCAACTTCAAAAGGTCATTAGGATAACACAACCTTTTTATTATGAACTCATAAAATGGAATCACACACATATGACCCTAAATTGTAAACAGTGCAAAATTCAATGAGTTTCATCGCTTCGTGTGGAAGTTACTGCACATAATGTTTGCCGTTACGGACATTACATTTTTTGGACACGACTTTTTGCATGCCTTTGCATTCATTGAAAAGTCTGTCAGTTTAAGCACACAGTTAAACCAATTTACCCACTAATTGAAGTTATTGAACAGTAAGGAAGTGTTAAATAGGAATAAAGTTAAATTTAGTGAAACAGATGAATCATGTACCCTCTACAGCCATAATTGTGGCGTTACGGACATTACATTTTAAGCGTTACGGACATTACAGATTTGTCCACTTTCTTTAAGTGGTAAGGGTCACATGCTTGTATTAATATTTTTGGTTCTTTTCACCTGGATAGTACATCATAGACATTTCAAAAGGTTGCCATAGCACTTTTATGAGATCTTTTATTTCAAAAGTTGCCAATTTGAGGACTATTTGGGGGTATAGACCCATTCTTTATAAGTCTGTTGACCTTTTTTTAATGTAAGAATCTAAAAGACGTATTTTATGTCTGCAATGGAATGGTGATCTATAAATGACTTGTAGAACAGTCTTTTGA
>JZLH01S0301579.1:62867-74539 GCA_001188425.1 Eucidaris tribuloides | reverse complement strand
CATATCATACCAATAATAGATTCTGAATGTTCTTTTGTTTTTTTTAAATTAATTAATGAAAAATCTTTAAAGATCAGACTCTGCTCTTCTTATGAGGTATAACTCAGATAACCCTTTGGATGCTATAACCCTTATTAACCCTTTGGATGCTATAATGTAAAATATAGTTAAACTCTGGGGGTTCCCCCCCCCCCCCCCCCCCCCGGACGATTTTTCATTAATTGAGTTTTTTTTTAAAAAAATGAAAGACCTTCAGAATCCGTTATTGGTGTGATATGACCTTTGGGCATAAAGCTTTCACATAAAAAATAATCCTCAAAAGTAAACTTGAGCTTTAGAGTAAGTGAGAAATGATTGTTTTTATTGTTATTTTCAGGTAAGTACATTTTTCTTTTGGGCAAGTAAAAATCTAAGAGTGATAATTTTACTTGCCCAAAGGGCAAGTCAATTAAATAGTTAGTGTGGAGCCCTGATATAACAATGTTTCCAATTCTGAGCTACACAATTTACCTGTGCTGCCAGTGTCTCTGATAACATCTAAAGCTGAAACCCTGAAAAAAAAAATCTAAATAAAAAAAAAACTATGTGTTTTTAAAAGGTGAAAATCATTGAGCGCTACTCGGGTAAGTCATTGATGAATAGTAGGAAAAGTAGGGGCCCAATAACACTGCCTTGTGGAACTTGAAGTTACTTGTGCAGATTCTGAAGAAGATCTTTCGAGAACCACACGTAGGCGTCGATTTGTGAGACAGTGATCCATCGATGTATGTTCCCAGATATCCCATAATACTTGAGTTTATACAGTAGTATTGAGTGGGGAACCTTGTCAAATGCTTTCAAAAAACCTAACAGAATGGCATCATGTTGTGCCCTGTCATCAATGCCCTTGGTAAGATCCTGAACTGTCTGGATAAGTTGTGATTCACAGGAGCAACGTTTGCGGAAACCATGCTGGGCATCTGAGAGAATGTTTCTGCTGTCAAGATAACCCATTATGGCACTACAGACAATGTGTTTGAGTATCTTGCAAGCAAGTGATGTGAGGGAGATTGGTCTGTAGTTTTTTGGTCTGTTTTTGTCGCCCTTATCTGCCTCCCGCCAGTCATTGGGAATGACTCTTTGTTTCAGGGATTCATGGTAAGGTGAAGTCTGGAGTTAACTCTGTAGCCAATGCCGTAAGTAGTCTAGCAGAGAGCTTTTTATCAAAAGATTTTTTTATGAAATGAGAAAAACATATGTATTCTGCATAGTTTTGGTTGTTGATTGAAATATAACTTTAAAAAGTATAACTTCAGAAATATTCTTAATCTGGTGAGTAGTAGCCGTTCTTTGATTAATCATCGGCATTATTTTCTGTTTCTAACCGCTGTATTCAGGTGGATCCCAGCAAAGGAACGGTTGGATTCGGATCTGGACTTCACGGCTGGGCTTTCACCTTGAAACAGTTCGCTGAGATCTATGCGGCAAAATTCAAAATTGCACCAATCAAGCTGATGAAGCGCTTATGGGGTGACCAGTACTACAGTCCTAAAGAGAAGAAGTGGTCGAAAATCGGTGGTGAAGGCTATACCAGGGGCTTCAACCAGTTTGTCTTGGATCCAATCTACAAGGTATTTAGCAAATAATTACCATTGGTGAAGGTGATGGGGCGAACTATCAATTCTGAGGTGATCTGGATGTAGCTATCTTTCTGAAGCCACACTGAGGAAAGAGAGTGCACACATTCAGATCGCCCAGGAAGTGATAAGATGTCTCGTCGCCTGAAACCAAAAGGTGATTATTTGCTTTATATTCCACATCAGAAACTATTTTGTCTTGTTAATGCAGGAACTTAAGAACAGCAGGTTCTGGTTGGATTTTGATGTAAGTTGGGTCAAGTATGTATTTTGAGGCCCGAATGAACTGATTAGGTTCTGGAGGTCAAAGGTCACAGGGCCTCATATTTGTGACTGTGTCTGATTTGGGTTGTTGCAATGATAACTCGAGAATGGCTGGTAAAATTAAATGTAACTTGGATCAAGTATGAAGTATGACACCCCGATGAGCTGATTAGATTTTGGTGTTCAAAGGTCACAAGGACTTATACATATCTGATTGGTAACAAGATACTCTGATCAGATTGGGTACATGCATGGATGAGGCTTTCTGTTCAAATCAAATTGGGGGGGATTGCAGATGGCAGAGGCATACCCATGGACTGCGTGTAGTCAAACTGCTCTAGTTTTTGTTAGTTTTTAGACTTCTTGACCATACAAAACATATTTATTAAAGCCACTGGCTAACACTTACCACAGTTAAAGAAATGTGAGCTACATAATACTCAATGCTCTAAATGTCTTTGATAAGGTCTAAAAATGAAGCCCTGAAAAAATTGTATTTCAAAATGATAATTTAGTGCTTTAAAAAAGTGAAAATCTACAAGCGTTCAAATTGACTGGATTCACCTGCCCATTTCCTCCTATAGATTAAACTGTGTGCAGATCTAGGCTGTGTTATCAGCCACCGGAGTAGAAATTGTTTGTTCACACGTACCTTGCCATTGGCAGCATAACTTTCCAGACTTTTGTATTCTTGTGTGTTTATTTGTCCATTTGAACACTACTGTGTAGCTCAGATATCAAAGTTTGACCATTTAAATTGAAGCTCCACAATGTTAGGCTATCACTTTAATGCATAACATGTCAATTTTTGTTGTGCAGATGTTTGATGCTGTCATGAACTTCAAGAAGGATCAAACTAAGAAATTGCTCGAAAAGCTGAACATCAAACTCGCAGCGGATCAGAAGGATTTGGAAGGCAAGCCACTTATAAAGGTAAGTAATTGTATCATTACTGAACTCCACTGTAGACTTATCTAAAACAAGAAAAAGAAGAATGCAATATTAAACCAAGGAGCTATTACACACTGGAGTTACAACTTTGACAGAGCCTTTACTGGATGTTCAAAGCCGCCACTAGAAAATTTGTTGCCTATGCGCTTTACTAGATCTGCCTTGCAGGTGGCCAGACAAAAGCATTCTGGTTGACTGTATAATTACTAGTCACTTTCAAAGGAGGGAATGTTTTTCTAATGATAATTATTTTTTGCTCTACCAAATAGTACAAGAATGAGTCAACACACAATCTTCAGGCTTGATGGACATGCAAATAGAAAATACGCCAAAATCATGAAATAAAAATGAAAATTACTCACATTGGGCACGCCTGGGCACTATTTTGACATAGTTTGTCAAAGAGAAGTACTTTCGAAATTAATAAATATCTAAAATGTATTTGTCGGAGTTGATGTGAAAAGTGCCAAAATTGACATGAAAGGAGGGTATGATTTGCAACATTTTCCACAAATTATGACTTTGATTGCAGTTTGAGACAATATTTCTCATGCCATTTGTTTTCAATGTTATGTTTACTTATAGAGCAAAAATCGCACCATTTAACCGGGAAACAAGTGAAATTTTCGCCAAATGTTATCAAATGTCCAAACTCATCTTCAGCTCTTCCTATAAATTGGCGGCTTGGAACATCCAACATCAAAGAAACTAAAGCACCTGAAAATTCTTTTGAACGTCCTTAGAAATCCAACAGATGTTTGAATTCATTGTTGGTAGTTGGGACTCCAGTCTCTCATACCTCCTTGGTTAAACATATTTATAGTATCCCCCGAATGGAGTTCTGGGGATTTGCCAATAATATTACAAAATGTAAAGTGCTTGTCAAATCACAACTGTCACAACAATGTATACAGAAAGGCAAGGGTGGGAAGTATAAGTTCTATTCCGTGGAACTTGGACATAAAGAATATGAGGTATCACTAATGATTTAATTACGATTTCAGATAACGAAGTCAAGGTCAAAGGTCATTTCAGGTTGACTAACAACACTATGTTGTGGCTTCAACATAAAAACTGAACCAAAGGTTAAGATTTTGAATTTTGAAATCATATGATCTATTTCATGAGAATGACCAGGGTGGCCATGTTTGACCCCTTAAAAGGTGATTGGTTTGTGAGGAGGGGCCCTATGGTGCCCGGGGAGATAATTTATTTGACCACCTTCTCGTAACGCGTGATTGGAGTTGACCAAACTTGGCAGAAATGATTCTTAGGGAGTTGGGATTCAGTGTTTATGAAATGGTACTCCTGGTCCCCAGGGGGCCCAGGGCAGGGCCCTTTAGTCCCCAATATTACCTAATTTGGGGCACTAGATCCAGAAAAAGTTAAGCTAAATCACTTTCAGTCTAGATACCCCTTTCTATGACCTTTCTATGACAAATAATTGTTCCTCATGACAAAGCCCAGAGTGACCTCGCTTGGCCCTTGAGAGGGGTGACAGGTTTGGGGAGGGCCCAATGGAGGTAATGCACGTTACACCTTTATTGTATGACTGGATTTAGACCAAATATGTCAGAAATGATCCTTAGGGGAAAAGGATTCATGCCCCCCCCCCNCCCCCCCGAACCCAAGGGGCAGGTCCCCCAAGGGTCCAAACCATGTATATGATACAACCAAGTTACATTTTGTGTTCATGCTGACATCAGACATGTGAATAATAGATTTTATTCATGACATTCACAGGTTGGTCACATTGGGCCCAAGAAGGGAGTAACACAGGAGGGGGAATGAGAGGAGCATGGGAAAATACATTGACATTTTTTAATAAAAAAGTTCAGATTTTAGCCAAATTTAGCAGAATCATATGTATGGTAAGGGAATGCAGAGTGTTCCCAATGGTTTGTGTGGCCATTGGTGTGTAGATATCAAACATATCTGATTTTTCCACTACTCTCTGGAGACCAGGCTAGTCTCAAGGAGGCGTTGCGGCAATTTCACGGCGACTTCTCCATGAAATTAATTCATGAATCAATGAATTGTTATTGTTCACCACAACTAATTAGTTGCAAGAGTTGCGGTGATGTCTCCTCTGATGAGACCAGTCATTTAGATTTCAGTGTCAAATGCTGGGTATTCGTAGTCTGTAGGGTGACATTGTAATGTGTATTAGCAAAGCTTCCAAATGGTACTAATTTTCAGTAATTTCTACTGAAAGTTGCGTAAAAAATCAGTTTTGTGTAATTCTACTGCATTTATGTTAATGTTAGAATTACTGATATTGACTCAAAATATGGCAAAATTAAATTTTTAGCCATTAATTACTGAAAGACATTGATGAAAGTTGACAGCTCTGGTATTCATGCAGAGATGCTGACAACTGAAATCAACCTAACTACTACCCTTCTGACTGATCTCTTCGCTGCAATATGGACAACTAATGTAATCCCCGAAGACTGGACAAGAGGTCTTATTGTCAAACTTCCTAAGAAAGGTGATCTCTCGAATTGTGATAATTGGCGTGGAATCACTCTACTGTCAATTCCAAGTAAGATCTTCTGTAGAGTTCTCCTGAATAGAATCCAAGAAGCTATTGACAACAAACTGAGGCAGGAACAAGCAGGATTCAGAAAGGGAAGAGGATGTATAGACCAGATCTTTGCTCTACGAAACATCATTGAGCAGTGTCTAGAGTGGAATGCCCCCTTTAACATTCATTAACTTCATTGACTTCAGGAAGGCTTTTGATAGTGTGCACCGTGAAACCTTATGGAAGATCCTCCAGTCTTATGGAGTCCCCCTCAAGATCATCTCATTAATAAAGTTATTGCAAAGTTCAAGGGTTTACTTCCATGTTATAATCAATAGTCCCCTTAGTGTGTTTGGTTGTGATTTTCCGTGGGTTACGATGTTAAAAAGTTGTGACTGTTTGTGTTCAGTCAGAAGCTTTAGGATATGATCAACTGAGGTCATGTTGTCTGTTGAAAATTTGGCACCGCAGGAAGACAGTGTAAGTTGTTTTATAACCTTTGTAATAGTTTCAGAATTCTTTAATTTCATATGAAAAAAAAGCGTGTACAACATTTGATACAATTACTTTATCAAACCCTAAGCCGTTGGTCGCAACACTACGCTGCATGTTTGTTTTGACGTCACAAATGCATTGGCCAAAGCTTTTACAAAATGGTGAAGATTTTACGAGCTGTAGCTGCGGTCACAAGAGCAATAAAATGATTGATTACGGTGGGAAATGTAGGAGTCTCGCATGACTCGTTTATAATTTCGAACAAGGGAAAGGACTCACATTCCAGTGGCGGAGTGTCAAGGTGGGACTAGAGTGGAAGGCCACGATGGGATCTGGAGCGCAATTTCCCTGGAAAAATTTGCAGGCCCAGCTGTCCTAGATTTTGTGGGCTTAGCGGGCGCTAATGAACTGGCTTTACGAGCGAGCCGATTGCCCGCGTTGCCCAGCTTATTTCAAGGCTTGAGGGGACTGATCCATAAGACTGGAGGAAATCTTCCAAAGGTCTTAGCGGTGCACACTATCAAAAGCCTTCCTGAAGTCAATAAGTAATGAAGGTGTAAAGGGGCATTCATACCTCTAGACACTGCTTCAAGATGTTTCGTAAGAGCAAAGATCTGGTCTATTGACATCCTCTTCCCTTTCTGATCCTGCTGTTCCTGCTCGAGTTTGTTGTCAATGAGCTTCTTGGATTCTATTTACGAAGAACTCTAAGAATAACAAAGATCTATACTTGGAATGAACAGTGAAGTGATTCCACGCCACATTATCACAATATCGAGAATCACCTTTCTTTAGGAAAGTTTGACACATAAGATGCCTTCTTGTCCAGCTTCGGGAGATTACATTAGTTGTCCTTATTGCAGCAGAAAGAGATCAGTGCAGAAGAGTAGTAAGTTAGGTTGATTTCAGCTCGTCAGCATCTCTGATGAATACCAGAGCTGTCAAACTTTCATTCAATGTCTGTCAGTAAAAAGTAATAATAAAGGCTAATTATTGGGCTCACTGCCCGGTAGAGAGGGAAGGGGGTACAATCGGTGCCACTCAAGCATACAACGTGAGTTGTTGGACGGGCGCTACAAATTACCTATTTTCGCAAAAAAAACACCTTAACAGAGCCGGGGTAATTTGGAAGTCTAACAATAATCTTAAACACATGAGGAATTCACGCCGAATTTTGAAATGTATTGAAGACATCGACACACTAGAGAATTTTCGAGCCCGCAACTCATCGGCTAAAACAGACTAGAAAATATAAGCTCTTTTGTATATAAATATAACCTTAATATGGACCATGTAGTTATCCGAAACAAATGAAGTAACACGCCTCTGCTAGAGAAACATAGAGGTACCGACATTTTTACATCTATGTCAACCTTCAGCGCACAGCCCCCGTCGGAGCCAACTGATACCCCCCCCCCCCGCGGGCTCAACGCCCCTATTATTTCCTTTTAGTATATTTCTAAACACACAGACCTAGACGACAGTCTCAGAAGAGCAATTCCGCATGGACGAGACAATGATCAACATGATAGTCCATCAAAAAACATAACAAATCTTTTCCTACCATTACCATAAGTATGCGTGAGGGTTGACCTATCGAAGAAATCACATAATAATGAAACATCTGACGTTGGTATCTTGAGCTGCCATCCGCAACGGTGTCAATAGATGCTGGAGTAAAGGGAGATGATAAAGCCTCAACCCGATTTCATCGAACTTAAATCATCTTCATAGAAAATCTGTGAAAAAGTTCATAACATCCATTTTTCCTGTCAAAAATAATGTCATGAAAAGAAATATTATAAAATATACCTCTTGCCCACGTAAAGAAAATGCATAGTTGAACTTTCAACTAAAAATAGTAGGCCATTATTCAAATACTGAATAAGTTTAAATATTGTAATTGCCCTTCACTCACTTAACCGTCGGGAAGAAAGTAGCCCAACATATCTGATATAATCTCCTTCGAGCACACTCAGACGGCATGATGCAAGATCAATAATGAATGAATTAATTGGCATTATTTCATCTATGGACGTAACATTAACGATTTTCACCGAGAGACCCAGGAGTTGAACTAGACCTGAATGCACTTACTGGTGTGTGGTGTTGTGGGGTACTATTCTGCGTCGTCATTGATTGGGTATGTGGTGTTTCGATGGAGATATTATAGCTAGGTTTTGTTCATGTTGAGTGAAATGCTGGCGTGCGGTTAGGATATAGTGTGTTGCTTTCGTGTAGTGTGTGTGTGTGTGTTCGAGGTGGTATTAGACTGGTTGGGTTGCGGTATAGTATGTATGGTGTTTGTTTGTGTGGTGTGTTGTGGGTGTGTTGTGTGTGTTGTGTGTTGTGGTTGGCGTGTGCACGTGATGTATACTTAAAAGTTTATTGCGAGGTGCCTGCACTGAGATAAGGACGTGCATCCAGATACTGAAAAAGGAGAAATCTGAATTACTAGTCGTGGTTCCGCCTGATACATCAAACGAAGAAGAATCACAGCATGGAACAAAATACAGATATGTGTAGAATCTCTAGCTGGGAGTTAGATAACGACCGGAATGGCACTAATAGATATCCTCCGCACTGTTTGATAAAGAGAACAGAATGGTCAGGCGTCTCAGAATTCAGCCCCTGCACGTATCCCCACTGGCCCACTCCAACCACACTTGAGCCCCATAACCAGGCCATACATATAAGCAATAAAAAAATCCTACACACGAATCGAAATACTGCCTGCCCACCCCCAGCGCATGTCCCACCCACCGCAACAACCCCCGTAATAAATACGGTAATAACATAAAAGACTAGTAGATAAAAACTGGAAGGTGCAAATCACAATCAACAATCAATCAAGCACAATCATCGCAATATCAATAAAATCATCAATAATCAATCAATCAGATCAATCATCACATCAATCAATCATCAATCACATCAATCAATCAATCAACAACATCGATACGCGAGGAAAGTAAATAGCTGCAGCCCCCCCCCCACCCCCCCCACCCCCCAACCCCCAAACCAGCAACAATTCCTGACGGAAACCGCTCCAGGCAGGAGTCGGGCAGGCGAACACCTAAGTGAAAATAAGACTCGTTAAAAATCATTTACCGGCTACAACCCTGAAAAACATCAGAACTCAAACAGAGACCACTGCATATCATGTACCATGGAACACAGCAAATCTTCCCCCCTAAGATACGCATATGGGAAGGGGAAGCGAAGGAATTAATTAACTATCCCACCCAGGATTGTAGATAAACTCCCTGTAAGCCTTGAGAGTGACAAAAGTTTCAAAAATTATGTAAAAGACATGCCACTTTATTCTAAAGAAAGAAATCGCTAGCGACTATCCCAGAAAGGCAAACATCGGCGAACATCTAAACTAACAACACCCAGTCGCAAGCTTGAATGCAAGGATAACAGTCCCACCTATGCAAATCAGGTTACTGAAATTGTCGTGAGGTATCATCCACGCCATACCGTACCACAAAATCCGCAGTTTTGATATTTATTATTTTCAGCACTGTACCCGGTACAAGTAATTATGTAAAATATAAAATAAGGTGAAAATAAACATTAAATAACTCATTTACCGACTATTATCGTATTATACCTTTTTGTTGTGCACTTGCACAAGCCTCTCGCATCATCACCACTGACAGTAGGTATTCATCAAAAAAATCAAACTTCGAAAAATACAACTAAGCACATTAAAGTCAAACATTAAGACATACCATTGATCAAATATTTAGCAAATATCAGGATTCAAAAAACGAATAAAAATTCTCGATCCCATGGCCAGTCTGCTTAGAAACGTCCGCCAAACACAGCACCGATATGCGAAGGATTGTGTAACTACGCACATCACACTCAGAGCAATCACGTCCGCAAGACGCGGCCTCGAAAAATTACAGGTCGCTGCTATGAGTGCAGGCAGCGAACGTGTTACAACCGACTCACCGTGGTCCCTTCAATCTCCACCGTGAGACCCCGAGCGGCTGCAGCCCCGCTATACCACGTTGCCAGTTGGCCTTATTCAAAGCCAAAACACAAATTGCTTTCAATTTGTCCCCAACATATGATTCTGCTAAATTTCCGGAGCTAAAAGCTGAACTTGGTAGTTTACAGTATAGAGAAAAAAGTCGTCAATGTATTGTCCCATGGCCACCGCAGTCGCTCTCGGTCTAGTTGTGTGCTGCCGCTGTTCTGCGGTTGCTTCGTAATGTATAAAACTTTGCTTCTCTGCATTTTTGCGCCATGATTTGCATTTGTCTCTCAGTATATATCATAGGTGAGCGCGCTTGGATGAGGGCTCCCAAATCTTGCCCTCGCACACTCCCTCAATAAAACAATAAATCTTAATTTTTCGAATTTCCATCTTGATTTACTGATAGGTTTGGTGGCGCCCTTAAACGTTAATTGGGAAGCAATGAAACACAAAATGTAACTGCCGTTTGTCATCATAATTAACATGGTTGAATTTAAAAATCCATTACATACGAAATAAGGGCGAAGTGATTTTTTCTCTGCTACAAAAAACACCCACTTGGTTCGGAAAAGTTAGCGACTCATAGATGTCACGAGGGCGAGGATGTGTGATTGCATGAATCGTTTCGTTATCACATCTACCCCTAAGGATCATTCTGACATGTTTGGGTCTAAAACTCCCTCTCAATTATGTGCATAAATACGGAGGTATTTAAAATAGGTCTTTATAGGGTTATTACGACTAAGTATGCACTTTTTAAATCTATATCACACCACTTAGCTCATATCCTACATTGCGATCAGTCACCCACCCACGTTACCATACAGCAAACATTGCATACCAGTCTCTATCCACCCGTTATCACATCACATTACATCCATACACATGGATCTCACATATCACTCACTGACCATTATCATCACAGGCATTAATCCATCCTACTAATCACCGTTTGAGAGCATCCATCAATCATTCACATTTAGTCATAGCAAGCACAATTGATATACAACACCATATATATTAGGGAACACCATAATTGACTAAAGATATATATCATCCATACGATACAAAATAATGCAGGCGTATTATCAATCATCATAACTCAGAAAACAGTCTCACTCATTATAATGTCGGTCATCATATCTATATTATGAATCCGGATCGGTAATTGAGCAGCACTCACTCCATTTCATCAAACACATTTTAGCGCTAATCATATCTGAGTGCAGGAAACTATCAAACAGAGCAGCCATCATTCTAGTACGCTTCCCCTCATGGGGCCCCCAGTACTCTCGGGTGATGGACTAAAAACTGAAATCAAAAGGACCTGTAATCTACTGTCCAATCCCACATAACTAAACACATAGGAAACTTTCCCATAACATAAACTTTCTTCTCACCTAAAATTACGAGGACGACGCAATCACGGGTGTAATCGCCTCACCTGCTAAGCCGAATTCATTGAGCTCGACTGCTATAGCTGTCCAAGAGAAAAAACGAAATCTGGGGGCGAACAACGACTATGAACCCTAAGACTCGCAACTTAACCAAAAGCGAGAGCGCTAGCGCCGCTCGATCCTCCAACAAGGCACGACACCATAAGGCCATCATTATCTCTCTCGAGGAAGCTGAATTGATATAGGGCAAGCGTACACTTATTATGGCAGCGGCGGGACGACTACCTCACACGCCCAACTCGTTCACCCACAAACCAATACGGAACATAGGACACACGCACGAATACTTCACATAACACCGGGGTCCACACAGATTCACAATCGCCACCACATAATTTCGCGAAATACCGCTACACTGGCTCTACATAGCT
>JZLH01S0301579.1:47005-58217 GCA_001188425.1 Eucidaris tribuloides | reverse complement strand
AGCTATGTAGAGCCAGTGTAGCGGTATTTCGCGAAATTATGTGGTGGCGATTGTGAATCTGTGTGGACCCCGGTGTTATGTGAAGTATTCGTGCGTGTGTCCTATGTTCCGTATTGGTTTGTGGGTGAACGAGTTGGGCGTGTGAGGTAGTCGTCCCGCCGCTGCCATAATAAGTGTACGCTTGCCCTATATCAATTCAGCTTCCTCGAGAGAGATAATGATGGCCTTATGGTGTCGTGCCTTGTTGGAGGATCGAGCGGCGCTAGCGCTCTCGCTTTTGGTTAAGTTGCGAGTCTTAGGGTTCATAGTCGTTGTTCGCCCCCAGATTTCGTTTTTTCTCTTGGACAGCTATAGCAGTCGAGCTCAATGAATTCGGCTTAGCAGGTGAGGCGATTACACCCGTGATTGCGTCGTCCTCGTAATTTTAGGTGAGAAGAAAGTTTATGTTATGGGAAAGTTTCCTATGTGTTTAGTTATGTGGGATTGGACAGTAGATTACAGGTCCTTTTGATTTCAGTTTTTAGTCCATCACCCGAGAGTACTGGGGGCCCCATGAGGGGAAGCGTACTAGAATGATGGCTGCTCTGTTTGATAGTTTCCTGCACTCAGATATGATTAGCGCTAAAATGTGTTTGATGAAATGGAGTGAGTGCTGCTCAATTACCGATCCGGATTCATAATATAGATATGATGACCGACATTATAATGAGTGAGACTGTTTTCTGAGTTATGATGATTGATAATACGCCTGCATTATTTTGTATCGTATGGATGATATATATCTTTAGTCAATTATGGTGTTCCCTAATATATATGGTGTTGTATATCAATTGTGCTTGCTATGACTAAATGTGAATGATTGATGGATGCTCTCAAACGGTGATTAGTAGGATGGATTAATGCCTGTGATGATAATGGTCAGTGAGTGATATGTGAGATCCATGTGTATGGATGTAATGTGATGTGATAACGGGTGGATAGAGACTGGTATGCAATGTTTGCTGTATGGTAACGTGGGTGGGTGACTGATCGCAATGTAGGATATGAGCTAAGTGGTGTGATATAGATTTAAAAAGTGCATACTTAGTCGTAATAACCCTATAAAGACCTATTTTAAATACCTCCGTATTTATGCACATAATTGAGAGGGAGTTTTAGACCCAAACATGTCAGAATGATCCTTAGGGGTAGATGTGATAACGAAACGATTCATGCAATCACACATCCTCGCCCTCGTGACATCTATGAGTCGCTAACTTTTCCGAACCAAGTGGGTGTTTTTTGTAGCAGAGAAAAAATCACTTCGCCCTTATTTCGTATGTAATGGATTTTTAAATTCAACCATGTTAATTATGATGACAAACGGCAGTTACATTTTGTGTTTCATTGCTTCCCAATTAACGTTTAAGGGCGCCACCAAACCTATCAGTAAATCAAGATGGAAATTCGAAAAATTAAGATTTATTGTTTTATTGAGGGAGTGTGCGAGGGCAAGATTTGGGAGCCCTCATCCAAGCGCGCTCACCTATGATATATACTGAGAGACAAATGCAAATCATGGCGCAAAAATGCAGAGAAGCAAAGTTTTATACATTACGAAGCAACCGCAGAACAGCGGCAGCACACAACTAGACCGAGAGCGACTGCGGTGGCCATGGGACAATACATTGACGACTTTTTTCTCTATACTGTAAACTACCAAGTTCAGCTTTTAGCTCCGGAAATTTAGCAGAATCATATGTTGGGGACAAATTGAAAGCAATTTGTGTTTTGGCTTTGAATAAGGCCAACTGGCAACGTGGTATAGCGGGGCTGCAGCCGCTCGGGGTCTCACGGTGGAGATTGAAGGGACCACGGTGAGTCGGTTGTAACACGTTCGCTGCCTGCACTCATAGCAGCGACCTGTAATTTTTCGAGGCCGCGTCTTGCGGACGTGATTGCTCTGAGTGTGATGTGCGTAGTTACACAATCCTTCGCATATCGGTGCTGTGTTTGGCGGACGTTTCTAAGCAGACTGGCCATGGGATCGAGAATTTTTATTCGTTTTTTGAATCCTGATATTTGCTAAATATTTGATCAATGGTATGTCTTAATGTTTGACTTTAATGTGCTTAGTTGTATTTTTCGAAGTTTGATTTTTTTGATGAATACCTACTGTCAGTGGTGATGATGCGAGAGGCTTGTGCAAGTGCACAACAAAAAGGTATAATACGATAATAGTCGGTAAATGAGTTATTTAATGTTTATTTTCACCTTATTTTATATTTTACATAATTACTTGTACCGGGTACAGTGCTGAAAATAATAAATATCAAAACTGCGGATTTTGTGGTACGGTATGGCGTGGATGATACCTCACGACAATTTCAGTAACCTGATTTGCATAGGTGGGACTGTTATCCTTGCATTCAAGCTTGCGACTGGGTGTTGTTAGTTTAGATGTTCGCCGATGTTTGCCTTTCTGGGATAGTCGCTAGCGATTTCTTTCTTTAGAATAAAGTGGCATGTCTTTTACATAATTTTTGAAACTTTTGTCACTCTCAAGGCTTACAGGGAGTTTATCTACAATCCTGGGTGGGATAGTTAATTAATTCCTTCGCTTCCCCTTCCCATATGCGTATCTTAGGGGGGAAGATTTGCTGTGTTCCATGGTACATGATATGCAGTGGTCTCTGTTTGAGTTCTGATGTTTTTCAGGGTTGTAGCCGGTAAATGATTTTTAACGAGTCTTATTTTCACTTAGGTGTTCGCCTGCCCGACTCCTGCCTGGAGCGGTTTCCGTCAGGAATTGTTGCTGGTTTGGGGGTTGGGGGGTGGGGGGGGTGGGGGGGGGGCTGCAGCTATTTACTTTCCTCGCGTATCGATGTTGTTGATTGATTGATTGATGTGATTGATGATTGATTGATGTGATGATTGATCTGATTGATTGATTATTGATGATTTTATTGATATTGCGATGATTGTGCTTGATTGATTGTTGATTGTGATTTGCACCTTCCAGTTTTTATCTACTAGTCTTTTATGTTATTACCGTATTTATTACGGGGGTTGTTGCGGTGGGTGGGACATGCGCTGGGGGTGGGCAGGCAGTATTTCGATTCGTGTGTAGGATTTTTTTATTGCTTATATGTATGGCCTGGTTATGGGGCTCAAGTGTGGTTGGAGTGGGCCAGTGGGGATACGTGCAGGGGCTGAATTCTGAGACGCCTGACCATTCTGTTCTCTTTATCAAACAGTGCGGAGGATATCTATTAGTGCCATTCCGGTCGTTATCTAACTCCCAGCTAGAGATTCTACACATATCTGTATTTTGTTCCATGCTGTGATTCTTCTTCGTTTGATGTATCAGGCGGAACCACGACTAGTAATTCAGATTTCTCCTTTTTCAGTATCTGGATGCACGTCCTTATCTCAGTGCAGGCACCTCGCAATAAACTTTTAAGTATACATCACGTGCACACGCCAACCACAACACACAACACACACAACACACCCACAACACACCACACAAACAAACACCATACATACTATACCGCAACCCAACCAGTCTAATACCACCTCGAACACACACACACACACTACACGAAAGCAACACACTATATCCTAACCGCACGCCAGCATTTCACTCAACATGAACAAAACCTAGCTATAATATCTCCATCGAAACACCACATACCCAATCAATGACGACGCAGAATAGTACCCCACAACACCACACACCAGTAAGTGCATTCAGGTCTAGTTCAACTCCTGGGTCTCTCGGTGAAAATCGTTAATGTTACGTCCATAGATGAAATAATGCCAATTAATTCATTCATTATTGATCTTGCATCATGCCGTCTGAGTGTGCTCGAAGGAGATTATATCAGATATGTTGGGCTACTTTCTTCCCGACGGTTAAGTGAGTGAAGGGCAATTACAATATTTAAACTTATTCAGTATTTGAATAATGGCCTACTATTTTTAGTTGAAAGTTCAACTATGCATTTTCTTTACGTGGGCAAGAGGTATATTTTATAATATTTCTTTTCATGACATTATTTTTGACAGGAAAAATGGATGTTATGAACTTTTTCACAGATTTTCTATGAAGATGATTTAAGTTCGATGAAATCGGGTTGAGGCTTTATCATCTCCCTTTACTCCAGCATCTATTGACACCGTTGCGGATGGCAGCTCAAGATACCAACGTCAGATGTTTCATTATTATGTGATTTCTTCGATAGGTCAACCCTCACGCATACTTATGGTAATGGTAGGAAAAGATTTGTTATGTTTTTTGATGGACTATCATGTTGATCATTGTCTCGTCCATGCGGAATTGCTCTTCTGAGACTGTCGTCTAGGTCTGTGTGTTTAGAAATATACTAAAAGGAAATAATAGGGGCGTTGAGCCCGCGGGGGGGGGGGGTATCAGTTGGCTCCGACGGGGGCTGTGCGCTGAAGGTTGACATAGATGTAAAAATGTCGGTACCTCTATGTTTCTCTAGCAGAGGCGTGTTACTTCATTTGTTTCGGATAACTACATGGTCCATATTAAGGTTATATTTATATACAAAAGAGCTTATATTTTCTAGTCTGTTTTAGCCGATGAGTTGCGGGCTCGAAAATTCTCTAGTGTGTCGATGTCTTCAATACATTTCAAAATTCGGCGTGAATTCCTCATGTGTTTAAGATTATTGTTAGACTTCCAAATTACCCCGGCTCTGTTAAGGTGTTTTTTTTGCGAAAATAGGTAATTTGTAGCGCCCGTCCAACAACTCACGTTGTATGCTTGAGTGGCACCGATTGTACCCCCTTCCCTCTCTACCGGGCAGTGAGCCCAATAATTAGCCTTTATTATTACTTTTTACTGACAGACATTGAATGAAAGTTTGACAGCTCTGGTATTCATCAGAGATGCTGACGAGCTGAAATCAACCTAACTTACTACTCTTCTGCACTGATCTCTTTCTGCTGCAATAAGGACAACTAATGTAATCTCCCGAAGCTGGACAAGAAGGCATCTTATGTGTCAAACTTTCCTAAAGAAAGGTGATTCTCGATATTGTGATAATGTGGCGTGGAATCACTTCACTGTTCATTCCAAGTATAGATCTTTGTTATTCTTAGAGTTCTTCGTAAATAGAATCCAAGAAGCTCATTGACAACAAACTCGAGCAGGAACAGCAGGATCAGAAAGGGAAGAGGATGTCAATAGACCAGATCTTTGCTCTTACGAAACATCTTGAAGCAGTGTCTAGAGGTATGAATGCCCCTTTACACCTTCATTACTTATTGACTTCAGGAAGGCTTTTGATAGTGTGCACCGCTAAGACCTTTGGAAGATTTCCTCCAGTCTTATGGATCAGTCCCCTCAAGCCTTGAAATAAGCTGGGCAACGCGGGCAATCGGCTCGCTCGTAAAGCCAGTTCATTAGCGCCCGCTAAGCCCACAAAATCTAGGACAGCTGGGCCTGCAAATTTTTCCAGGGAAATTGCGCTCCAGATCCCATCGTGGCCTTCCACTCTAGTCCCACCTTGACACTCCGCCACTGGAATGTGAGTCCTTTCCCTTGTTCGAAATTATAAACGAGTCATGCGAGACTCCTACATTTCCCACCGTAATCAATCATTTTATTGCTCTTGTGACCGCAGCTACAGCTCGTAAAATCTTCACCATTTTGTAAAAGCTTTGGCCAATGCATTTGTGACGTCAAAACAAACATGCAGCGTAGTGTTGCGACCAACGGCTTAGGGTTTGATAAAGTAATTGTATCAAATGTTGTACACGCTTTTTTTTCATATGAAATTAAAGAATTCTGAAACTATTACAAAGGTTATAAAACAACTTACACTGTCTTCCTGCGGTGCCAAATTTTCAACAGACAACATGACCTCAGTTGATCATATCCTAAAGCTTCTGACTGAACACAAACAGTCACAACTTTTTAACATCGTAACCCACGGAAAATCACAACCAAACACACTAAGGGGACTATTGATTATAACATGGAAGTAAACCCTTGAACTTTGCAATTCCAGTGCTAATCAAATACTGCTCGCCAAACTTTTGAGGAATTTTATAAAAAGTCATATTGACATATTGCATAACTCAATCATGAAGGTGATTATTTCAGTCATAGCTTCCCTATTCTCAGTTGATTCAGAGACGCACACAGTTGGCAATCTATTTACGTGCTTGTGCCGTGCGTACTAGAGTATTGTCTTGTGCATGACCATATTGTTGATTTTTGTGTTTATCGGTACCCATCCCTTCGACATATGGAGCTTGTATACGTCATTTGTCGAGCCTCGGATAACTTCTGAGGATCAGTTTTATCGCTCTTTGGTTTCTGTAACATGGGGAAAAAATCCGTGACTGCCAGTGGCGAGAGGTCATAAAAATTAATCCATGGCAGGTAGTTTGCAGGGTTTTACCAGGAATTTCGAGGGATGTTGACCGGGTTTATCATGTTCTTATCGGGGGATTTTTAATCCATTTTGTTTCACTTTGGAGAAACTTAATAAGGGAGAGCAAATGTCCCTCCTCTACACACACAAACGAGTCTGAACATAATATCAATGATAAATCTTTTTCTCCTTTTATGCCCCCCCCCCTCCCCCGAGTTGAAATAATATCACTGATAAATCTATTCTGGCCTTTATTTATGCCCCCCCCCCCTAATTGGTTTGCGCACGATACTTGGACATAATTCAACGGATTTGAATTTTTTTTGGTGTGTAGTAGTCTTCTAAAATACAGATCGAGTTCGAATTCGGAGGTCTGGCAGCTTGTCAAAGCGTTCAAAGGTCACAAATCATCATATATGCGAATTGGTTTCCGCCACAATGACTTGAAAAATATTGACGGATTTTATAAAATTTGGTTTGTAGGGTAGATCATACTTAAATTTACAGGTCGGTCGAATCGGAAGTCTGGCAGGTCAACGGTCAAAGTCACAGCTCATGCAGATTGCTCCTTCCCATTGATTTACTCAATAAGAACAGTGCTTACTGATTGCGTTAAGCCCGGGGGCATCCGTGTCCTATGGACGACCAAATTTCTAGTCTATTTCTTCTCCTCCTTTCTTCTTCTTCTTCTTCTTCTTTTCCTTGGCTCTCCTCCTCCTTTTTCTCCTATTTTCTTTTCTCTTCTCTTTTCTTTTCTCTTTTTTTTCCTTCTCCTTCCTTTGGTCTTCTTCTCCTTTATCCTTCCTCTCCCTCCTTTTCTGCTTTTCCATTTTTTCCTATTTCTTTCTCCTTTTTTAGCTTCACCGAGCCAAAAGGCTTTCAAGTGCAGCTATTGCCGATTCGTTTTGTTCGTTCGTCCGTCGGTCCGTCGTGCGTCGTTCGTCGTTTCGTCTGCCGTCGCGTGCTGTCTTCAGTGCGTTAAACTTTTACATTTTCAAGCTTCTTCTTCAAAGCTATCATTGGATTTTGGCCCAAACTTGGCAGGAATGATCCTTAGGGGGATGGCCGGTTCAGGGTCCTCAAATGGCACACTGGCCCCCTAGGGGCCCAGGGGCAGGGCCCTAAAGGGCCATAAGTATGTGTTTTCAAACTCTTCTTCTCTAGATCTCAGACAATAGTTTAGTTAAGCCACTTGCTGTGTAGATGCTATATGTGCTATTAATTTCTCATGACATGCCCACGGGCCCCGATTGGCCCCAAGGGGCAAAAGTTTTGGGGTATGGCCGCTAGTAGGATAAAACTCACATCACACAGGATTTTAGACCAAACTTGGTTGGAATGATCTCAGGGGGGAGTGGAAAGAGGGTTCTGGAATGGTTACACCACTCCCCCCCCCCGGGGCGGGCGGGGCAGGGGCAGGTGCCCATAAGGGCCCAAACTAAGTACTTCTATACCACAAGCCCATTTCTGTAACCAAACTTGGGTGGGTAGATGGCGTAACAGGGACTCCAATGTTATTTGGGGGGTCAAAGGTCAACATAGTAGAGTCATAGGTCTAAAAGAAGTCAAGTTTCTTCTTTGGTTGGTATTGGCCTTCTTCTCTAGACCAGAAATGTTAAGTTGACGCCTTGTGTGTTAGATACCTTATATGTGTGGCTGGAGATTAATGTCTCTCATGACACTGCTCAGGGGGCCCATTTGGGTCCCCAAGGGGGGCAAAGTTTAGGCGGTAGGGCACCTATAAAAATAACTCACATTTTTCACATCAATGAATTGAAACCAACTTGGTGGGAATATCCTCAAGGGGGAGTCGAAAGAGCTATTCGTGGAAGGCTACACCCAGGCCCCCTGGGGTGCCCAGGGGGCACGGCCCAAGTAAGGCACAGACTAGGTAACTTTCTAACAGAAGCCCATTTGTAACCAAATTGGATGCGTAGTATGCCCGTAACAAGACCTTGAATGTTATTTGGAGGTCAAGTCAAATAAGTAGGTTCAAGGTCAAATGTTAAAGAGTACTATAGGGCGTGCTTGTTTTTTACTAAAAAACGGCTGAGTTAGAGATTTAATTTAATTTGGACAAAATCAGCTTTATGGCAAGCGGATGCAAAGTTGCAACTGGTTCATTTGGTACGTTGGTGCCTAGATTCAGTCTCCAAGGGCCAAAACTAATGATAAGTGGATGTTTTTTCTATGGTGCCATTAGAGGTTTGCGAGACCTCAGACGTGAGCGGTCGTGCCCCCGGCGGCTCTTCGTTTCTTTTCTTTTCTCTTCTCTTTTCTTATTTGTTTCTTTCTTCTCTTTTTTCTTTTCTTCTCTTTTTTTTCTTTTCTCTCCTCCACCTCCTTCTCCTCTTCCTCTTCCTCCTCCTCCTCCTCCTCGTCCTCCTCCTCTTCATCTTCCATTAACTTGATTCTCTATAAACATGCTGTAAATTGTCTCAATAAAGAATAGGTATCCAACATTCAACTATTCACTGTTATATTCTTTGTTTTTTATTATTTTTTTAATTGCCCCTGGTTCCAGAGAAATTGCCCCTGGTTCATGTTAAAATCCCGTAAACCAGGGGCAATTTTTCAAAAAAATTACCCCTGGTCTGCGGCTGCTTATTTCAAGGCTTGCCTCAACATCATCTCATTAATAAAGTTGTTTTACGACCACTTCGAATGCAGTGTTATCTTAGACAACACCCTCTCCGACTGGTTCCCTGTGGAGTCTGGAGTACGTCAAGGATGCATTCTATCCCCAATCCTATTCCTTGTCACCATCGACTGGATCATGAGGAAGACCACATCAGATAAACCTAGAGGCATCCAGTGGACTCTCTTCTGTCAACTTTAAGATCTTGATTTTGCTGATGACCTTGCTGTTCTCTCTGCAAAACATTCTGGCCTGCAGGAGAAAACTGACAGACTCGGTTGTTTTGCTAAACAGACGGGCCTTGACATCAATTCAACCAAGACACAGGTGATGTGCATTAACAACAGCGTATCTGCTCCAATCAACATCGACGCATTTTCTGGCCAAACAAAATTTCTATTCCGAACTCTATACGAAGACAGGATGCCAAAGCGTAGTCAATGAAATTAAATACCGACGTTTCCGATGGCTTGGCCACGTGCTCAGGATGGACCAGGATCGCATACCCAGAGTAGCGTTAAGATGGACACCACCTGGAAAAAGGAAGCCTGGGAGACCTAAAATCACCTGGCGGAGAACTGTATCAACCGAGCTGACCAGGATGAACCTTAGTTGGGGCCAAGCACAGTCCAGAGCCAATGACAGAGTAAAGTGGAAAGACCTCATTGCGGCCTTATGTCCCACTAGGGATGAAGAGGATTAAGTAAGTAAGTAAGTCTGGTATTAGTGGTAGATATTGAAAAATACATTCCATTTGCAATCAGTGTGTCTCGATAAATTGCTGTCTTTTAGACCATCATGCAAAAATGGCTTCCTGCTGGTGAAACTATGCTTCAGATGATCACGATTCACCTCCCGTCACCAGCAACCGCCCAGAAGTACCGCATGGAAATGCTCTATGAAGGCCCCAAAGATGATCCAATAGCTCTGGGTATGATAACCTCTACTAATAATGTTACCTTGTCTTCTACCCCCCCCCCCCCAAAAAAAAAAATAAAAATAAATAAATAAATAAATAAAATAAAATAAAAAAATAAAAATAAAATAAATAAAAAATAAATAAAAAATGAAATAAATAAATAAATAAAAACAATTAAAAAAATTAAAAAATTGAAAGACAAAATCCAGTTTGACATCAGTTATCTGACCATGTTGAGACCGGCAGCCATCCGCAGTGATATTGCCGCATGAGAAAAATAATGTTCAATACAATACTTTGGAGCACAATTATTGCAAACCAAACCACAGACCATGCGCAAATTCTAATTGATATAAGAGGGTGATACACAGTGTGGTACCCCAGGGTAGCACATGGTTTGATGTTGTTTTCTGTTGTCTGTCATGTCAACACCATACTTTATGAAAGATTGATGAAAAAGTTATCTGATGACCAAAACTATACTCGGGCTTTAAAGGTTAGTGACATGATTGGGGACACTGGAAAATGCCTCAAGAACCAAATGAGTTGAAATATATACCAACTATACACTAGCAGGAGTGGATCTCCCACCTGGGAGGATTTGTCTGCAATTTGTATACTTAAGAAGAATCAAGCGTCAACATAGGAGTATCTTAATTTTATCCGGGGACGATAAAAATAAGCCCCATAGAGAGCCTCACAGCAGGTTTCCGTGCTATGAGTGATATTGACATTATTTATTTTAGAATGAGTCAACGTTTGACTACAAGATTTTCACAGGAGAATCCTTGCATAGTTTACTTGATGCTAGAGTAGTTTCAACCCAATTTTAGGACTACCCCCAATCATGTCATTCATAGGCGTACGCAGGAATTTGGCAAGGGGGGGGGTGTTCATCCGCGGCCAAATCCTAGGTTAAACATTTTTCCCGGTCACGCAAGCCTCGGGGGGGGGGGGGGGTATGCGTACGCGTATGATGTCATTTACCTTTAGTAAAGATTAACTGGAGTACTGGTTGATGATGGAAAATCTTTTTCAGAGCTTACCTTACATTGGTTTGCAGGTGAAAACATCCTACATTTGCATTATTAGGCCAAAAAAAGAAAATGTTATGTTGCCCTCCAGTGGGAAATTTTGAAAATTGGGTCGGTCGGTCGATTTTTATTATTTTTGTCTCGCCTGCGTAGCGGAGCGAGACATAGGTATCACTATTTCCGGTGTCGGCGGTGTCTGCGTCGTCAACAATTGTGACTAGCACTGTGC
>JZLH01S0301579.1:13279-34248 GCA_001188425.1 Eucidaris tribuloides | reverse complement strand
CTAAATCATGAAGTGCATTCACTTTCCAATGGACTGCTGTGTTATAGAATTTTGTTCACAGGACATTAATTCATTATGGGGCTAATTCTAAATATGTAGTCGACGCCCCTATATGTGAGGCCTTCCGGTAAATGATTTCTTTTTTGTTCTTAAGGTTATAATGTCGTTAAAAGTCATCATGTTGGCAATTTGTGGAATGAAGCATAAAAGAATGGAGAAAAATGGTTGGGGGGTCGGAGCTAGAGAAAGTGGACTATTTTATGGACTTGCCCATACGTACCCATGCTTATTTTGATGATGACATACTGTAAAACCAGAAATGTTCGCGGCTTTAACTTCGCGAATTTCGCGAGGAGTCAGATTCGGAAACTTAAATGACGCGAAAGCTTGTGTATATCACATCTTTTTTTAATGCCAATACAAGACCACGTACTGTTCAAGTAAAAGACTCCAGCATAGTGGTGGCGTTACTTTACGAGGATCGGAATTCATTCTACATTTGATAAAGTGTGAGTATTCAGAAGGCATTAAACATAATTTTCTATAATTGTTGCCGATAATTTATTATGAAGACATCCAATGTTTCTTTCTAGCAATTTTGCTATATTTTATTTTTTCATGCGTTCAATTCACTTTATTTCACATTAAAAAGACATTGACGTATATATAAAGAGGATAACAAAAAGATATAACAGTATAAATAATAGGTTTACCACACATAAACGTAGGAGATGTGGAAGGAAGTCACAGGATAGTCACAGAAAAATGACTTAAACATTGACCCCCTAACAATAACAACATTACATTTAAAACATTTACTAGAGTGAGAAAAACAATACAAAAAGATACAAAATACATGCGGACAACGAGTAAACCAATTGTCTAGTATGATGAGTTAAATTACATGTAACACATTTAATTATAAGTGTTGGAAGTGATCTATCATATGTATTTTATCAGATATTTTTTAAATTTTCGATTTGAACAAGGAAGGGAATTACAATTTTTAAGATCAGTGGTAGTGCCATTCCACACTTTGGTCCATTTAATAGTCTAAATGTTGTCGGGCTATGGAGGTTGTCACTTGTAGGTAAATGGTAATCATTAGGCTCGCGGCGTTAAATATGAAATGATATGATGAATGTTTAGAGAAATTTAATTTAAGGAAATGATGGGTAATAAATTTATTGTGACCAGTATACATAAAATTACCTACTTGCAGCTTTATAAATGGTCATGAATAGATAAATGGGCGTGATTTGCGAAAGTTTATGACGCTGAAATGGCCGTCGGCGCTCCTATTGCGAAGTTTCATGCTCGCTGAAAGTATAGTGTTATACACGTACACTATTCAAAAGTTTGGTTTCTAGGGTGTTTATGTTCATTGCAATCAACTATCATGGTAGGTCGAGTGTCCAAGTTTGACAAGATTTTAATGGGGCTGCTCACACATTAAACAGTGAATTATCAGCCATTCATAGCTGTAGACTGCGTGACATTTGAACAAATTTCAAGTTTCAATGTTCTTACTGTTATCAAATGAGCCTTTATTCAAACCAAACTTTCATCTGTGTTTTGAATCAGGCATTGCAAACATGAATTCAGCTTCTGAAATGATTGTTTCAAATAATCAATACTTTTTTATATATTGCAATTTCTTTGAGTGACTCACGGACTGACAGTGATAAAGAGGATGTTTGACAGTACTTTATTCAATTGATTTTCTTATGAAACTACAAGTGTGATTTAAGTTAGTTATGCTGAACTGAACTGAATACCCTAGCTCATCTATGCGTAAGTTTAGATTGTGCCAAATTTCCATGGTTGCGAGAAATGCCAAAGAAGAAAAGTGTGACTCGCGTGACACAATGCGTTGACTCGGCTAGACACAGTTCACTTTTTATAGCTGTCATTAGCGTTTAAAGACTTAAATATTAATGTTATATGATAACTATGAGTGTATGTGTGCATACCTTGATGAGTGTTGAAAATTCAGTTTTCAGGAACTATTTAAAAATAACCCATTTCTGTAATCGGCGATTACATGGTTCAAGGTTCTACCACCATTTGATCTGACAAATACCAAACATATGAACTTTTTTTCAAACTAATAATTATGTTTTTGACTGAATTTTGTGCTAAATTTTGAAGTCAGAAATGCAAATATGCTTCGTTTTAGATTTGTCAACATTTTTTTGGTGTGTGTATTTTGCAGTTTTAGACTGGGCACATGTAGTCTCAGTTCTGACAATGCATTTTTTGACCTCCTTTAGCACTCACTCTTGACTGTTTGTACCTCCAAGATACTTACTGTGCCTTAATATCCAGATTTTGTTTTACTCAAAGCCAGTTGACCAAATGGTAGCACTTTCCTTATCAATTTCCAGATGGGATTAGATCTAAATGTCTGAGCCGATACGCGGCATGTGCCTTTAAACAGTGTCATAAGAAATGCAAATTTTATGCTACTATTTGTTAACAAAGGTTGTTTTAGAGCCTTGAAGCTTTGCTGGAGGGCTGCCAGACATAGCAACGAACTAATGTATGCATATTGCATTTTTGGTATAGAAATGTATTCATACAGACAGGTGGGTTAGTTTAGAGAAGAAACATCCATAATTTCAATACATTATGAAAATACATAGAATGTACAGGGGTGTACTTACATTCTGGGTCAAAATCAGTTAAAATCTAAATTGTCCAAATTATTTTAAAAACAAAGTTGAATGCGCAACGATATCAGAAATCTAATCACTTACGGGGAAAATATAAGGGCACAATTGCATTAAAATTTTCAGGCTGTTAATTGACTGGTTTTCCCAGAATATTTTTTGGCCAGACTGCACCTTTTTTTGTTCACACTTCTCAAATTAAGGGTAGGGGTAACATTGTTTCCATTTTTCTCAATTAATTTGTTTACATTGTAAATGAATATTATACAAACTTGCTAAGCTAATTAAATTCGCATAAATAAGGGGAAATTCGCCCATTTAATTACTTTACCGTAGTTTTGGCAAGTGAAATGTGTGGTTCAGATCTTAAACCTTGTCTGACATATTTTATGAGTGTTTTCATAATGAAATAGGCATTCTGGAGACAAATATGACAGCCATTTGAAAAAAATTATCACATTTTATCAAAGAGCTGAAAGCTTACCTTAATGAAAGTCAGATAAAGAATCAGCTCTTCACTACTTTCTAATTTTTGATCTATACTCTGCTTGTGACTTGTCGACATACAGTATGTGTGACTCGGTGACACTCTGAGATGTGTTTTTTTTCAAGGCTATTGAAGGCAAATGAAAAGGTTATACTTCTCTTGATACACTACCACACATTCTTCACTTCATGTCAAACCAGCTTGAAACTCTTTCTAGTTTTTAGTAATCTTAAAAAAATCCCTATTTTTGTGACTCGCGTGACTATTTCGCGGTGTTTTCATGAGAAATACTGGCGAATATTCGAAAAGCCATTTCGAAAAATTCTTAACGTTTTATCAAACTTACTGGTAATAGCTACCTAATGAATGCAGGAAAAAGAACCTGTTATGAATCCAGCTTATTTATTTTCTCTGTCTTGTGATTTATCCCTACCCTTCTTTTTTACCACAAAGTTCATGTATTGTTCAGGATGCTGTACTTTCATTCATTGCTTTATGGTTAAAAAATCTTTGAGATTTAGATGGTTCATATATTCCTCTTTGCAACTTAAGTCGACAAAAAATCACTTGCTTACTTCAATTTTTGAGTTTGATGTTGCACGCCGTACGTGAATGGTACTGATATAGTTTTGTGTTGATCCATAATCTTTCAGCAATTCATCTGTAAAACTCATTTGTCCTCTAACGTACAGAAAACAATTTCAAACCATCCAGTAATCATCTTACACTGACCATGTTTTTGTTTTTAAACCTCGTCTGTTGATGGAATACTTGGTATTTGCATTTGAGCAGCTTTCTGAAAAAATGGGGAACAATTTCAGAGCACAGCATTTTTCAGGGAATATAATAGATCATGTAGGCGTGCTATTTAAAAAACCACAATACCAGAACAACACATTTTTCACCATTTACCCAAACTATGCCTCGGCGTTTTAAAGACCAACTCCTTACCCCACACGTAACCTTAAGTGGGAATGACAGGGCACCCGTTGATGAGAATTTTGTGTATATATTCAACTTGTCAATATTGTGCATGTCATTGATGTTTGAGCAGTTGATTGATTAATTCATGATTCAATCCATTGTTTGCTTGACTGAAAGTTTGTTTGCTGATGAAAGTTCGTTTGATTGATTGAACTGGCAGACTAAATGACTTACTATCATAACATAACATGGCAATGAGCAATTTTTGAATGAGTGATATTTCAGACTGGCTCGTGTAATTGTCCTCTTCGTTCAATTTGGTACAGTCATTTTTTCAACTCTGACAAAAACAGTCAAGTGTCGCGCCAAAGCATTCAACAAAATTGTTTTGTTATGTGGCACCACTGTAAGGAAGAGGACTTTGGGCAGTATATCAAATGAATATTTTGAATTTTTGACAACTGTTCCAAAAAGTGTACTTGTTTATATCTTACACTGTATGGTGAATGAAACTGTTTGCTTATTTTTGTGTCGCTTGCACAGCAGAAGTGAGACATACTGTACAGGCCACTTCTTTTCAGGAGGCGGACTAACTTCTAAAATCTTAACCTTGAGCTTCATTTTTTTAATTTGCTTAACATATTTTGATTATAAGTTTTATTCCATGGAACTTTAACAAAAGTGTTATAATGAAATCACTAATATTTAGTTTAGAATTTAAAGCCGTGGATCTCTTTTTGAGGCCTAAAATTCAATTGTGAAAAGAGCACTGGTACTATAGAAGAAATATCATTTAAGTACACCTTACAGCAAACTGTAGGATTAGAAATTGCAGTTTTAGTGAATTATAGTAAACATTTTGACTTGGATATTGATTTTTGTGGATATGTTCCACAAATTTTACAAGTTGTACTGTCTGTTTTTAGAAGTGCATGTTAGCGTCTCTTTTACCTCCATGGTAAAAATCACGTGTACTGTTACGTTGTATGCCGCAGATGACACTTGCATTCCTTTCCAACAACGATCTGGTATTGTACTGGCTATTACATAAATACTGTAATCAGCTATTAACCCATGGACCTACACTGTGGTCCATAAATACAGTGAGATTTGGAAGCTGTGTCTACGAACACGTCACTGAACAACATTTTGGTTTCTGTGCATTTTATAAAATCTAGGCAATTTCTGATCTTTCATGTTTTCACAGGCAAGTACTTTTTAATACTTAAGGGCATCAATAATTGTTTTGCTGTGGTTACTGGAGGGTTTTGCAAATCAGAGATCCACTGCCTTATAAGTCACTATTCAAGTTGAGGTCATGTCAGCTTCAATCAAACAGACTGATTGTGTGAGTCAAGTCAAAAATCTTAAAGTTGACTTATCATAGAAATTAAAATTCAACAAATTTAGTTTATCTTTATAATTATAATGGTTATCTAAACATTTTATGCAGACTAACATGCCATGAAGTGATGTCAGCTTCGGTTTTATGAAAATAAAATTGCGATAAATTGACCCTCTCCCATCTCCGAACAGGCTACAGGAAAGGGCTCTTTAGTGTACGTCACCCCGGTATACGGCTACAACGCCAAGCTCACGCGACGGACTGCGATAACGCATTACAGTTCATAGATGGTGTGTCAGCTCCATACTCTTCAAAACGGCTTAATATTGTTTAATTGTTAATTGTCTGACATACATTTGTCTTCTTCGTGGTAAAACATCATCCTGATGTCACTTATTTATGTCATTATTGGCCACGGAAAATGGGCGACAATCTTCCGAAAAATTCGTGTTTAACTCACCCGTGTGCGCGAGAGCTGTAGGCCCCTATTCATGGAAATAGCTTGAAAACAAACCCGACAAACCCCTGAACTTAGAATTGTGTTCGAGAACTAAACTAACGTTACTTATTGTAGAATCATGTTCCGAGGTAGAATTTCCTCTGACATAAAAAAGTCTAAGTCAAATTGCGCGTGTAATTTAGATCTAACTACTTTTGTTTTGGCTTTGTTGAACTGCACGCGCAGGGTAATGGTAAATCGCCAGTTATTGATCTGATAGAACCAGGCCCGCGCGTCGGCCCAGCCCTAGGTGGCGAAGCTCATGCTGCAGCCAGCAGCTACTCCAGCGTGCTAAAGAGCCTTATTACCGCCCCAACTGCATTACTCGCGCATGAATCGTAAACCCCAGCCAGATCGCCACGACTCAAGTATTCCAGCCGTCTGGAAATGATACGAAGATTACCGGAGGCTGATTGGTCTATTTGTCTTATTATATATATTCGTAAATGATTTATTAATATCAACTGCACTTTTCCATGGTGGGAAAGAGGTAAAGTCTCCGTTGATAATGTCCAAAGTGCAAAATCGCCGGCCGACTCGGAACACTGACCTCCAAGAAGTAGCGCAATAAATACTACAGCCCCGTAGTAACACTTGAGGTCGGTCCTTTCCCCCTTTTCAGCGGTTTTTTCCTCCAAACAATGAATTTGTAGAACATGTAGAACATTAAGTTGGAAATAAATGAGACGTAAATTGCAAACGATGAAGTTTAGGCCTTCTTTATTTTCATGAGGGAGATAACACACAAGTGTCAGGGTTGTCTTCCAGTCCAATACCATAAGACCTACACCTACATACCCGGAAGTTGCCCGCAAGTCCACGAACCCGTCTCTTACGTCACAGCTAAAGGCCGTTTTCGGACAGCAAACGAGCAAATTAGGTACCGAGGTTGGGGTGATGTTTTCACCCTAATTTCGCTTTTATGGAAGGGTTATATTGCTTGAATGACATTCAAGTTCATTGTACGGCTTATAAGCTCTCTGTAGATATGTATATCGTAATATTTATGGTTCTTCTATAAATGTCTCCTTTAACCTAGTGTTTAGTGTTTGAATTTTTTACTTTTGTCCCTACCAAAAAAAACTCACAAGGGGACTATGAAAGGGACTCCCTATGTGTTGCATGTATGTGTCTGTGTGCTCAAAATCACAGTAAAATGCCACTTCTTTGTTTATTTCTTGTTTATTTGTTGGCAAATTTTGATTGTTTTGTTTTATCTGACTGGACGTGGTATGGGTTTCCAAACTTCTACAAAGAATTCGGAAGTTCAGTAATTATGCTAATTTATGCAAATCCATTTAAAATCACTTAAAATGCTTGTATTCCTTTATTTCTAGGCAAATTCTGATTGTGTTTGTATTACAGTATCTGATAGGGCTTGGTAAGTGCTAGAATTTTCAAAATTATGCTAATCTATGCAAATTCATTCAAACTCGGTGAAAAGTGACAAAAATGCCACAAATTTTTAGTGGCTCCTGATTTGAATGCTTAGACTAATAAAGCTAGGTCAGGGTGTCCAAAATTTTACACAGGATTTTGAAATTCGTTATGCTGAATTATGCAGATTTATTCAAAATCACAATGCTAATTTATTTCTTGGTGGTTTGTTTGTTTAATTTTGCAAATTTATTCAAAATCAATGAAAAATGACACAAGTAAAACTGAAAAGGTATATAGTCAAACCTGTCTTAGCAGCCACCTCTATAATATACTGTATACGCCAATATTTTCGCGTACAGATATTTTCGCGGTTTTGGACTAAATCTCAACATTCGCGAATGCTAATATTCACGATTTTAGTGATTCTTTCATTGGTGTGAATGGGCATGAACCAGAGTGGAAATTTTCGCGATAACTGACTCGCGAAATTCGCGAAAATAAAACCCCTGCAAAAATTACCACGTATAGAGTAGTAGCCAACCTGTCTATAGTGGCCACTAAAATAATTCCCCTGGAGACAGATCATATGTTAAAGAACCTGTCTATAGCAGCCACCTGTCTATAAAGGCCACAATTTTTGTTTCCCTTGGGTGGCCACAATAGAGGGTTTCACTGTAATTTTTAAATGCATTCTGTTTAAGATCGTGAGATGCAGGCGAGACGTATATTACGTACTGCCTAACTTCGTTTCGTTTCACTTTTTCTTTCTTCTTTCTTTAGGGAGAAATCCAACCCAAGCAAGATTTTAAGGTCCGTGGGCGCTACCTGGCAGATATGTATGAATGGGACGCTACTGAGGCACGTAAAATATGGGCGTTTGGACCAGAAGGAACAGGCCCCAACTTGCTTGTGGATTGTACCAAGGGAGTGCAGTACCTGAATGAAATCAAGGACAGTGTAGTAGCTGGATTCCAGTGGGCCACTAAAGAGGTAGGATGCCTTTTCAGGCCTTCAATTCGTCCTACTTTTCCTACTTTTTTCAACTTTTTTGTGAAGATTTTAATTTTTCCTACTTTTTCCCCTTGAAAATCCTTATTTTCCTACCTTTTCTTAAAGGCACTGTATAACAATGTTTTCAGTTTAAAAAATCTGAGCTACATGATTCCCCATGCTACTAGTGTCTTTGATACAGTCTAAAAATGAAGCCCTGAAAAAATAGCAGTGTAAAACAATCATTAAGTGCTTTAAAAAAGTGAAAGTCATTGAGAGACCATTCCAGCTTTTCTCCATAGACTGCTGTGTTGCAGAATTTCCTATCGCCCAATATAAAATTAATGTGCCAATTTGTATCTGCACATATTGTAATAGTGACAGCATAACTGTCCAAACTTTTGTGTTCTAGGGTGTTTCTTTGTCCATTCAAACACTGTCAGATATGTCAGATAGCAAAGTTTGACAATTTTTTTAAACGGGTCTTCCACAGTGTTATATAGTGTCTTTAAGTTTGGTAAAAAAGATAAAAAGAAACCATTGCAATATGTTTAATATTTGTTTGGAGTTGAGTAGACTTTACAGGTTGTTGCTGAGAGTACTGTAACGACCATCACCTGTTTGTGAAGGAAAATTTGTTTCCGCGGAATTCCACTTTTTCGCCAATCACGTTTCCATTTTCTTCAAATTACTACTCCTACTTTCCTCCTACTTTGGTGGGACAAATCCTACTTAACTTTTCCCTTACTCTTTGGAGAATTTTGCTCCTAATTTCCCCTTTTTTTCAACCAAGCAGAGTTGAAGGTTTGCTTTTACAGGTCTTGGACCTCTGAGAGCATCTACACTTAACCATAAAACTTTAGGTAAAATGTGGTTTAGGTACAAACTTTGCAAAAAAATACCTGTGAAACTTGCTGCTCATGGGGTAGGATTTTTTTGAACACTTCAAACATTTGCATGATATTTGCTGTGTGGACATGGACTTCATGAAGTGTCGTGGGGTGCACTGTCCCCTACAGTATTTCCAGTATAAATTGTGCACCGCATGAATGCTGGTAGTCAGTCTGCCTAGTGCTATGTATGTCCATAATATGCATAGGGGGTGTTTGAATGTGTTATTTGAATTCTCCCTATCGCATATACCTCTCCGAATCTGAACGCAAGTGGCTCTCTAACTTTTTACCCTGCAATTCTCGGGAAATAAACTTCCGGTTTAAGCAAGCGCCATACACGTTGAATGCTAAAGTACTCGTGGACCACGTCAGAATCTTTCTTAAAATCTCGCGATTAATATTTTTTTCAAATCCTTCGTCCATATAACAACCCTTCCATTTAGGTCATGAATGGAGCCATCGGCCGTCCTCACACACCGGCGTTCGCATTCTGACTCACAGGGTAAACATTCGCGGCTTTCCTGGTGAGAGATTCGAGTTCATTCCTTCATTTACCAGTCGTAGGAACATTTCTTTCACTAAGAAAGTCCTTTAATCGAGACACAGACATTTTTCAGAATTGTTCATCAGGTTAATCCATGTTTGCTCATGTATGAGGTACTAATATTACGAATTTGATGAGGTTCGAAATGACATTTTTTTGTGCATTTAACTGTACGATTTACCGGAACCAGAAGTATACATCCCAAGAGCGATCGATCAGATATCGGTATCGCGAGGTATCGGCTATATGCGATAGGGAGAATTGATGAATGATTGTGTGCAATTTTTATCAGGATTTGCAAAAACAAAGATTTCCCACGTCTGGACGGATATGGAGACTATGCTGTATGCATGCACTCTTTGTTCCTGTGCAGTTATTTCCCTTTGTTGACAGTGAACATCAGCAAAAAGCCTTAGTCATCTGCAAAGTTCAGATTTTCCGCAGCATTGGACCTTGAGTCCAGCCATTACGTCTTTAACTTCCCAAAGTTTTGTAATATAGATGCAGTCCCTAAATCTTGTTAACGAATTGACACTACTTACAGGCATAGTAAACAATATTTCTAATAATTGTAAAAAAGCTGAGCTTCACGATTCCCCATGTTACCAGTGTCTCTGATAAGGTCTAAAAATGAAGATCCGAAAAAAATTTAGTCCAAAACTATCATAATGTGCTCTTTTTAAAAGTGAAAATCATTGAGCGACCATCCAGTTTTCCCCCATAGACTGCTGTGTTGCAGAATTTTTTTCAGCTGTCAATTCATGTGTTGATTTTTATCTTTACAATTTTACACGTGGGGGCTTGTCCGAGTGCAATTATAACTGATTGCGATATGACTAAATTACCCACTAATCAATTAAACACAGGAATAATGCCTGCAGAAATCTGTGAAAATAACGTCTTGGGTATGCACCAAAACTCACAATTTCACATTTAAAACAAGAAAGCTCCACATTTGGGAGGGTAGGGTGTGGGGGGGGGGGACACACCAGAACACTACAGGTCATTACAGATTGCCAAGCAGACTAGCAAAGCGAAGGGGATAAAGGCACAGTACGTGAAATGAGTTCTTTACTGTGAGCTTGTTACTTTTCTTCACGTAGGGTGTGCTAGCAGACGAAAACATGAGGGGTGTGAGATTTAACATCCATGATGTCACCCTGCACGCCGACGCCATCCACCGAGGAGGTGGCCAGATCATCCCCACGACTCGTCGTTGCCTCTACGCCTGTGTGCTGACGGCTCAACCCCGTATATTGGAACCGGTCTACTTGGTGGAGATTCAGGTATGCTCATTTCATTTACTGCATGTTGAATAGAACAAGATTGGCACGGTTGGGGTACCCTTTATAAATATGGGATTTGTCCCTGTTTTTCTAGCCACCGAGATGGAATGGGACTAAGGGATTGTAAATGGCATCTGTCCATCCATTGTCAGTACATCATACTTATGAAACTCAGATCACTTTGGAGACCACTTGCCTGTTTGTAACCAAACTTGGGTGGCAGATGCCTTACAGGGACTTCAATGTTATTTGGGGTCAAAGGTCATGTTAAAGATGAATGAGGTTAAATCATATCTGGAAATTTTTACCAAGGGCGAGACACATCATGGCTTTCACCTTGTGATGTGGTGTCAGCAGAAGAGATGTAAATACTCTGTAGATGCTCTTGATGCATCCAGTTCCTTTTCATCTTTTTATGCCTCCACAACGAAGTTGCCAGAGGCATCATGTTTTCGCGTTGTCCGTCTGTGCCTCCATCCGTCCGTGCGTCCGTTACTGGTTCTCATTACCACGATAACTTAAGAACCTCTGATTGGATTTTGATATAACTAGGACCAAGTGTGAACTATGAGGCAACGATGAACTGATTTTGGAGGTGAAAGGTCAAAGGTCACAGGGCCACATGGTTGGTTTGGGCTTTTTACCACGATAACTTAAGAACAACTGGTCAGATTTAAAGGTAATATGGGTGCAGTATGTATTATAAAGCACCGATGAACTGTTTAAATTTCAGAGTTCAAAGGTCAAAGGTCACGAGGCCTAATACATGTCTGATTTAGGCTCGTTACCACAATAAATTGAGAATAGCTGGTGGGATTTTAATGTAACTTGGGTGAAGTATGTATTATAAGGCAACAATGAAGTGATTAGATTTTGGAGTTCAAAGGTCAAAGGTCACAAGGCCCCATACCTGTTGTCTTTTACGTGATAACATAAGAGTAGCTTATCGGATTTTAATGTAATTTGGGTGCAGTATGTTTATAAGGCACCGATGAACTGTTTAGATTTCAGAGTTGAAAGGTCAAATGTCAAGAGGCCTAATACCTGTCTGATTTGGGCAATAACTTAATGGCTTATCAGATTTTAATGAAACTTAGGTAGAGTATGTATTGTAAGGCACTGATGAACTGATGAGATTTGGGAGGTCAAAGGTCACAAGGCTTCCTACATGTCTGATTTGGGCTTGTTACCATAATAACTCGAGCGATTTATCGGATATCAATGTAACTTGGTTCAAGTATTAAGTATGAAGCACAGATTAACTGATTATATTATGGAGTTGAAAGGTCAAAGGTCACAATGGCTCAGTACCATTATAACTCAAGAATCGCTCAGATTTTTATGTGACTTGGGTCAAGAATGCAGCAGTATGAGGCCACGATAAAGTGATATTTTGGAGTTAAAGTCATAGGTCAAAGGGCTTATACAAACCTCATTTGGTCTCCTTACTAAGGTAACTTTCAAATTTCTGATGAAATGGGTTATATGCATGCATAATAATTTTCACTCCAATTGGGTGGTAGTGCTGACTGCAGAGGCATACCCATCGACTGCGTGCAGTGGAACTGCTCAAGTATTAATTATATTTTGTCGTGCTTCTTATTTTCAACAGTGCCCAGAATCTGCCACGGGAGGAATCTATTCTTGTCTGAATAAGCGTCGTGGCCATATCTTTGAAGAAAATCAGGTGGTGGGGACACCCATGGTCTTTGTGAAAGCGTACTTGCCCGTCAACGAGTCCTTTGGTAAGCAGTGGCTGTTGTTGTTGGGTTTAAAGGCAAAGGCTAACATTGTGGAACTTCAAGTTAAAGAACTGTCAAGCTTTGATATCTGAGCTACATAATAGTACTTAAATGGACAAATAAACATCCTAGCATGCAAAAGTTTGTAATGTTATGCTTCCTCTGGCAAGGTATGCATGGTTAACCCTAATTAGCCCTGGCTTTTTTGAAATTGCATAGCCCGGGGGGGGGGGGGGGCTAATTTGGCCCCCTCCCCCCGCCTTCAGATCTCGGCCGCGGATTGCGCGATTGCCGCGAAAATTTGCACGTGCATAGAGCTGGATGTAATCTCCAAGACTGTATAGTTAGATTTTTGAAAAATAATTATCTTCTATTTTTTAAGTAATTAATTATGCAAATTTATGTATAAAATCATATTTTTGCCTATAACTCACTTTAAACAGCTCACAGAATGCTAATTTTTGGTGATAATATTCTTTTTGACATTTCTAACATTTATCTATCAAAAAAATTGCTGAATCAGAATTGATTTCTTATGTATTTTATTGTTTCATGAATTTCTTATGTATGTCACTGTTTTTTCGACCTTTTGTTTTTCATTGTTTTTTTGATGAAATTTGTCGGGGACACTTTTGCGATCATAAACAGCATAAAATTAGTTAATTTCAATCAGTAAAAGTAAAAATAAACATACATTTATGAAGTTGGGCTGAAAACATGATTTGCATTGAAATAACACAATAACATTTCATGTTTTTGAGCGATTTTTGGTGTGACATGCAAGTACGAAAAGTTGCATAACTTCGGAACCGCGTACCCGGACGTTGCGAATTTGGTCTCAAAAGATGCGCAAGACTTGAAAGTAAAAAGTCAGCGTGCAACGCGGTCAAAAAATTTCACGCGGCGGTATGGTCGCGAACTTTGTCGAGGGGGGGCTATTTAAGCCCTACCCCCCCCCCCCCCCCCCCGGGCCCAGATAGGGTTAAACATTTAACCCAGATTTTCTTCTTGGCCCGAGTGCAAATTAGTTAGACCTATATAGTCTGTGGGAGGAAATAGACAAGGTCAGGAGAAGGTCACACTGGATATACTCTTGATTTTCACTCTTTTGCAGCACTAAATGATCACTTTGAAGAACATTTTTTTTTTTCAGGGCTTTCACTTTTGTTAAAAAATAGCAAATTTAAGAAATTACATTGCCTCAGAAAAATAGCCCTAAGATCCAAACTCCTCAATCAAAATTAATGATCATGGTATTTTGTTGGAAAAGGAATGGTCTAATCAATGAAACAAAAATCAATTACATTTTGCTGATGTAGAAGAAATTAGCGATCGCAAGTGTTGCATTCCTTCTGGGCCACACTATACAGCGTAGCCCAAAAAGAATGCTGCACATGCGATCGTTGATTTCTTCAAAGTCATTCAAAATATATGATTGGTGATTATTCTATGGGTTAGAGCATTCCTTTTCCAACAAAATGATACCATGATCATTAATTTTGATTGAGGTGTTTGGATCTTAGGGCTATTTTTCTGAGGCAATGTAATTTCCTAAATTTGCTATTTTTTAACCTCCAGCGATCATCAGAACACCAAAATATTCTCACATTACAGTGCCATAGAATAAGGTATGCCGAAACAAAGGGCAAGAATGCCCTCGCTTTGATAAGGAAGACGACATGAGCTGCATCTCCATTGTCATCGCGGTTTGTCTGGTATGACAAGCTGAGACGCGACAATATCTCGGTGTTCAGATGACCGCCGCTGATGAAAAATTGGCAAATTTGGGAAATGACATTGCCTCGGAAATGGCCACAGGACCCAAACAAATAACTCAAAATCAATGATCATGGTATCATATTGTTGGAAAAAGAATGTTCTAATCGCTGAAACAAAAACCAATGACATATTGCAGATGATGTTGAAGAAATTAGTGATCGCAGGTGTAGCATTCTTTCTGGGCCACCCTATATATTGTACAAAACAGTAACAGAAAACCGAGAATGATTAAGCTCGTAGCTGTATAAACTTTACAGCTTGCTTGAAAGCACACCTTAGAGACAAATTGAAAATGAATTCCTTTTTTTTCTCCAGTGTGTTTTATGCAAACTAATAATAGGAGATGCCACACGTGAATCATTAAAGGTAAATGCAAGTGATGGGTAGTCCTCACTTGGGCTGAAATCTACTCTGGAATCAAGTAAACTAACTCATGGATTCTCGCTATGAAAATCTTGTAGTCAATACGTTGACGTCATCTGAAAATAAACAATGTCACTATCAACTCGTATAGCAGGAACGTGCTGTGTTGGCTCTCTTATGGCTTATTTTTATCGTCCCCGGAAATTAAGATACTCCTATGTTTAATGCTCGATTCTCCTTAAGTTAATAAATTACAGACAAAATCCTCCCAGGTGGGAAATCCACTCGTCTGCTAGTGTATAGTTGGTATATATTCAAGTATATTGGTTCTGTAGCATTTTCTACCAGTGTTCCCATCATGTACTATCCTTTAAAGGGAGAAAGGTGCGCAGCAACTAACAGCATAAGGTTGAAGATTTAAAAATTGACCATCTGTGAGTATTGTTGCAGAATCTATGGTACAATGGTGAAAAAAGAAACAGCCTAAATAAGGATCTGCTATGAGTATCACCTCATTGAAGGCCCTATAAATTAGTTAATTTGTGTTTATTTTACGTCTTTGAAAGTTTTACCCTAAGACAAAACTTGCAGAAACAGCTATAGGGGGAGGAGCTTCTCAATTCAAATGGTGCATACATTACCATGGTGCGGCTAACACACGTCGCGTGGCATGCATTGGTCACGCATGGTCAGCTCCCTGCAGTGAACATGCAGTCTGATTGGTTGGCAAGAACTCAAATATTTTCTTAACTTATGCCTGTTAGTTGCTGGCACCTTCTCCCCTTAAGCTCATAGCTGTATAAAATTTACCGCTTGCTTGAGAGCACACCTTAGATACAAATTGAATATGAATACATTTTTTTCTCTGGTGTGTTTTATGCAAATTAATAATAGGATGACCATTAGTTTGAAGCATTAAAGTGTGTACATTTGTATGTGCACATATATGTCTGTTAACATATTGATGAATGTGTTCTTATTTACTCTGTAGGCTTCACCTCTGATCTACGCTCCCAGACCCAAGGTCAGGCCTTCCCACAGTGTGTGTTCGATCACTGGCAGATAATGAACGATGACCCCCACGATCCAGCTTCCAAATCTGGCGTCATCGTCACGGAAACGAGGAAGCGCAAGGGCCTTAGTGAAAACATCCCTCCATTAGACAAATATTTTGACAAGTTGTGAACGAGTCCTGCCATACATTTATGACGGGAACACCCAAGATAAGAAAAACCTTGCACATTTCCAAACTGATCATTATAGTCGTATACACTTGCATACGTTTTACAGTAAAGGGAATCTGTATCGTTACTAGGAGTGCTGGCGAAAAAATGTATTTATTTTTATTTAAATATTTTCAGAAGTGAACAATACCAAGACAGTGCAAATCAAATATTTCATAGATTTCTATGTTGTGTTGCATACGAATTAAGAATATGATGACCATATGTTTGAAGCATGTAAATCTTTATCTTGTGAAAATTTAGTAAATCTGTGTAGAATATACTGCACTTAAAAGTGTAAAACTGTTATTTCAACCAAAATAACATGCTCTTTTGTATTTATATAATTTATATACACGTATAAATCCTATCACTTAGCAGCAAAGCAAACTTATCTGTATAGTTAAATTACACGGCTGGTAATGTGGCTGGTGTGTATAAGAATATTTATCCTTTGCTTGACTTAGTCGGTTGGGGATATAGTAAGGCCGCTGTCTATCCATTTGTGACATTGGTTTCCATTCGATCAATGTAATGTTTGACAGATTTTAAGATTTGTTATATTATCTTGTATCTTGTATATTGTTTCTTGTATCTTGTATCTTGTAAAAGGTACATGATATGAAAATACAGCCCAAGTTTGATTTCGGAGTATGTTGATCAAAGGTCAAAAGTCATAGCTCATGAAATGTGAAAAAAATAATGTTAAGAATGAAGTTTCAGTTCCATAAGATTTGATGGATTTGAATGAAATTCAGTATGAAAGTACTTGGTATCAAAATACAGCCTGAGATAAGTTTCAGAGTTTCAGAGCATTATCAAATTATTTATTTCATAATTTTGTAACAATTGATATATACCTAAATAAATTTACACTGTTGGACTATGTGTCTCTGTATTTATTTGTTCATGTACTATAATATATGTCTGTTTTAATAGATATCATTTACTCAATTGTCTATTTGTATCACCATATTGTATTTTGTATTCTATGAAGGGTAAACACACCAAATTTTCGAATTGGACTATAAAGAAGCTCTTATATTATGCTTACAAATAATCATAAACAAACAAGCAAAGGGCATTTCCAATTTTATCAGGTTTATTCCGAAACTCATTTTCTGGCATTGTAGCCGAAGCGTGTAAAGTAAGTTTAATGACAATAACGTAGCAAATTTCAGGTGGGTGTACACCAGGCTGATCATACAACATTCATGCTCATAATTACACCAAGGAAGGGATGAGAAATGGAGTCGCAACAAGTAATAATTAACCGGTAATTCGAGCAGCTACCAGATTTCTAAAGACATACAAAAGAATTCTTCACATGCTTTTGTGTCTTTGATGATGGGTGTTCCAAGCTTCCAACTTCGTAGAAAGAGTTGAAGATGAGTTGGATATGTGAATCTTTTTGCGAAAATGTCATTTCTTTTTTTTGGTAAAACAAGGTGATTTTTTGTTTACCTGTGAATAAGTTTAACGAGTGAAATCAAATGATGTAAGAAAATATTTCGGCAAGCTTGAATCAAAGCCATATTTTGTCAAAAATATTGGAAATTTTTAAAATGTTGGAAATTAATTTTTTTAAAAACACACAATTTGCTTTGATTTTATACACAAAATCACTTTTGAGAAGTTGTGGTGCTGATATGTATATACAAAAAGCCACGCAGCATCATAATTATGTGTCAAGATTTTTGCAAAAATAGTATCAAAAGATGCACGAGACATGAAAGTAAAAAATCAGTGAGTGAAGCGGTCAATAAATTTAGCACGGCGGAATAACAAAATGTGCCGGGGGGGGGGGGGAGGAGGGGTTTAATGGAAACCTATATTATTGTAGAAAGTGATATATAGATAGATAGATATATATATATAGATATAGATATATATTTTTGGCTTAATTCGATCAGTGTATGAAATTGTAGGTATATTTAACAATTACAAACTATTTCACCTGTGACACAAGCCCTTTTTGAGACTGTAAATCGTTGACTTCAAATTTTCTCTCATCTTCAAACCCGTTTGACAGTTTTCCCACTTTGGGACCAAGTTTCAATTTTCATTAGGTTCCTCCATATTTTCACTATACATGTAAATAATATGCACTCTGTATTTCAATTTTCATTTAACATGCATAACAGTAGATGCACTGTGTATTCAGTTTTGGTGTTATTACTTAAATCACCAATTAAGATATTTGTATTCTTGATTAGAATGAATTATTATTATTGTGCATTATGTATTGTTATGTATTATGGGAATAAATGGCAATTGAAAAATTGAGGTGTAAATTTAAATTTCTTGACACACAGTCCGACATTGAAATGAAAATGTGATTTTCGGAATGAAATACATGTAGCTACAGTGTATGTGAGGCAGAATTAATTTGTGTCTGCGTGGGTTTTGTTGTTGTTGTTTCTGCTTTGTGTGCATGTGTGTGTGTCCCCAGTCGTGGTTATCAGGATTGCTTCGTGTGTGCAAATGAGGACGAAGGTGATAGTGTTTTGAGACCATGTATAGGAGTAGGTCCACCATTAGGTTATACGTCTAGTAAATCACACATATACGCATTTTCGATGGTTACAACATGTAAATCTGGTGTTATGTCCTCGTTTGCAGAGGGTGTCTATATGGTAGGTCCACACCCAGTTAGAATGTAGTCAATCACACACATACTAGGTACATGCTTCATCCACATTTGAAGGATGTACACACCAACAATTTTGGTGTGTACGTTCTTGTATCCAGTTCGTTGGTCTTTACAAGTCGTCGCTCGGCTGGCAGAAGGGCATTAGCAAATGCTCTAAGCAGAAGGGCGTTAGCAGTCTGGCTGGCAGAAGGTCGTTAGCAGTAAATTGCTTGTAATGTGACAACCATTGGCGTATTTCACATGAAATCAAAGTATTGTGATCTTTTAGATCCTTCTATCAGTACATAAAGCAAAAATATGGAATAATCCTATGGGTTTCATATTAGAGGCAATTTACTGTTAATGCCCTTCTGCTTCTGTGTATGTGTGTGTGTTTGTGTGTGTGACTGTGTGAGTTGGTTTGGAGTAGAGGATTACTTGACATTATCAAATTCGGTTTAGCATTTTCATACAAGAGACAAGGCTCCAGATGCCTGATAATACTTGCATAAATTTAGAAATGTTCCATGTTCTTCTGAAGGAGGGCTGCAGGGAAGGGGTGAATTGAATGGAACTCTATTACAGAGTCTCGGTGGATTCTCACTGTTGAGGTGAAAGAAATACAGGGATTTTCCATAATATCTAACATGAACAGCCACAAATCGCCATGAGCATTAGATCAGGGCTCGACATTAACATTTTTTCTGCTTGCCCTTTTGGGCATTTTCAGATTTTTAACTTGTCCGAATGAAAAATGTTTTTGCCTGAAAATAATATTAGAAAACTTTCAAAATCATTTGTCTCAATTTTAACCACTATGACCTTTTTACAACATTGAAAGTTTATTTCAATGTTTTAATGAAAAAAAAATTATGGAATTAGTACAAGTTAATTGAACAAACAATTTCACACATATTTTGTTCACGTTTGGTAAGATTTTGCACGATTTCTCATTTGAGGATCAAAAGTTTACTTGCCCAATCGGGCAAGTAAATTTAAACATTTTGAGCTTTTACTTGCCTGACATGAAATTTTACTTGCCCCGGGCAAGCGGGCAAGTGCTAGTGTCGAGCCCTGATTAGATGGTGCTTATTTCAGGACAATTACGAACAAACGTCTTTAGACTTTGCTGGAAAACACCTATCAGAAATACATGCAGGACCTAGCTTGTAATGAGAAGAAACATGTTCTATCCCATTGGTTACATTTCCCCCTGATCAATCCCTGATTTTTTTTCTGGGTTGATATTTGAAAACACTAACTTCTATGGATCCTCTGTTTCGATATGATTTTCCTATTTTCTTGATAATTTTACTACACACTTTTATGGGAAAAGTTTCTTTCCTATTTTTGAGCAAAAGTATCCCTGTTTTTCAATCAGAAAGGTCATGTGACATTTGGACAACTTTAACTCGAATACAAACTGAATTAATCTGGCAAGAATCATTCTTTTGGACGCCTCGGGATTTTATTTAGATTCACTGCAGTATCACTCATAAAACCTGAGGAATCACAGATTTAAAAAAAAATAACGTGTGTACCTTTATTCAGTGTCATATCCAAATGCTTTGAACCATGCATGTATGTTTAATGTAAAACATTAATAAAAGTGATTCATACTTGTAAAACTCTCAAGTTAATGTGAAATCTGTATAATATGCTTCAAACAAAACTCATGATTTTACTTTTCATTGCCATCTCTCTCACATATTTTGTGCCGAAGTTTACATGTATTTTTGTGTGTGTAGAGAAAATGACTCCCATATAACCACAGCATTGAGAATTAAGATTTACTGGAAAACTTTAAGATTAAGATTAAGACTTACTGCAATGAATAGCATATAAAAGATTGTGCTCCGTATTCGAGTTTGTACAATAATCGCATCTCGGGAACAAAAATCAAAATTTCAGAAACTTAATTTTAATTCACATCACTTCACAAGCAATATTCATCACATCAGTCAGTACTGTCAATATTCATAAATGAAATCATATGCTTTCAAGACTAAACTTAGACTCATACGATTTTACTTTTTATTGCCATATCATCTACTGTAAAACCAGAAATTTTTGCGAGCATTTAACTTTCGCGAATTTCGCGAGTCGTCGAGATTCGCGAAAGTAAAATGCTCGCGAAAGCTTGTGTTTACACAATTTTGTCAATGCCAATACAAGACCATGTACTATAAAAGTCAAATGACTCGAGATAT
>JZLH01S0301479.1:141190-155925 GCA_001188425.1 Eucidaris tribuloides | reverse complement strand
GCGAAACATAATCACTTATCTTTCTATATTCAAAGTATTATTAAGGAGATGTTGCGAAACAACAACAGAGTTAAACCAATTTCATTGTTATATCACTATTTAACAATAAGCTTTTGTTGAGAAGCAACAATAGTTTTATTTACCACGAACACTTGACATTAGCTGTTGGTTGCTATTATGTTCAGGTAAATATTATTTCTGTTTTATCACTTTCTTGAAACAGAAATATTCGTTGATAATTCCACAAAATCTATGTGTTTTAAGGATAGGTGAAACAGGAATTGGAAATAATTGACATAATACAGCATCCTTTAGATAGTATAGCAGGTTAGAGTATGGTACACAGCTCTTTTACCTCTGAAAAATAATAACAGTTCGGTACTGAGTTGCAGATGTAGAGTTATCACTTTAAAACCAGAGAATAAAACTCCTCTATTGACAAAGATGAAAGTAGTCATAAGTGCCATGATATAATAGCAATCCTTCCAAGGGCAAAGGAGGTCGAGTGCCCATGAATGAAATAAGGAGTTGCCTCAAGTAATGTCAATATTTCTGTATTGTGAGTTCGCAAGTTGAATGCTGGCGAATGTATTCGCGAATATCTGTGATCTATGTAAGTTGTACTCTACACTTGTAAGGAGGGACATGAGGTAGGAAAAACAGAAGTATTGTGAAGTTTACATAATTCACACACCATTTAGATGAGTAAGTAAGTATCTTAATGATTCCAAACAGACAATAAAAATCAGACAGTTACAATGATGGCAAGAAGTTTTTTGTTTTTCAATATCTTATAATGACAACAAGCCAGTTTTTACTGTCTAGCTACAACTACACATTACGAAAAAATTAAAACTGGTATCTGTTTTCTCAACTTCACACCACGGCGATTCATCTCACTGACCTAACTCTCTGGAGCTTATTGCTTTTCAGCAGTCTATCATCCGCCGAACTAGAATGTGCACGCTCCGTCAGAATGTTAAAAATATATGCTTCTTGAGCAAAACGCCTTGCCAGTTTACAACGTCACAGATGCACACACATGTAATAAAAGATTTTGCATGCGACTTCAAAGCCGTCTAATGGCGAAATCAAACTCCTGCCTACTGTCGACGAGCACTGGTGCTCGCACTCACGCTGCTGGCTTTGGATCTGTGTGTTCGCTCCGACGAAGACGACATCCCCACGTTCCGGGTCCGCGACTCAGCAGTGCCGTGGCCGTCATGCGCCGCACCGACACGACCGTCGGCCACGGACTGTGCGCCTAGCTTCTGCTCAACTCTTTCAGTTGGCCCATGAAGTTTGAGTTTGGGCAGGGTTTGAGAATGTTGGACTGCGTTTCTTGAGAAGTGTATGCAGGCGCCTGAGCGAGAGGGCCAAAGCTTCTGGCGATGGTACGGCGGACAGGTCACCGCGTTCACTGATCGGCTGACTCCTGCAAGGGCATGCCCACCAGAAATACCGCAGTTTAGAACGACGGGCCTTCGATCTGTAGAGCAAATGGAAAAAATAAAAAGGAAGACCACACATTTATTTTGTTTGGTGCTGCTGTAACATAATTCCTATGAATTAGGCACTAGGCAGTAAACGGAATTTGCAATAAAAAACACATTCAGGTTAGCATTTGACGTGACAAAAAAAACAGAGAAACTTGCCGTTAATTAGACTCACCTTGTACACAACTGCCAGTTGTTGAATATGTATCCAACATTTTATGGAGAGAACCAACTTATCAAAACATCAGTCATGACTCATGAAATGTAAAGAGAATCGTTTTCTATCAATGCATGCCTGTTAACTTTTCTGTCAGTCAACTTCACTTATAATTTCATAACTACATGTAAAACTGCTAGTCATCACATTTGTGCTCGATTTGCTTATTTTTGAGCAAAATAAGGGAGGGTGTAACAAGAAAAACTGAAGCCAAGGACTTGTATAAGCATCATAAAATAACATCCGCTTTCAAAAAATATCAGCCACGAAAATATCACAGCCACACTCAAACTCATCAAGCGCTGTCGTTATATTGACACACCAGTATTGTAACTTCATGGTACATGTCAGGAAAAAGCAAAAAAAAAAACTGTCTATACTACAGATAACTAACAATACAAAGCTGAACTGACCTGTAATTGGACTCGGAAATACTTGCACTACAAACAAATTTGCTGCAATATGTCAGCTATTTTTGTGCCTGCCCAATGTATTCACATTGAATCCATTCAAAGTCAATGGCAATTACTGCACAGAACACTAGGTTTACAAAACCACAAAGGAAAGTCATTGGAAATTGTGCCGACCTTCCAGGAGACATAGGCACACTCAAAACACAGTTGGTTATGGCATTGCTGTCTGACACAGAATTAAGGGGATAAAATGGAATGCGCCATGGAAGGAATAAAACATGTGGACGGCTGTGGTGAAACAGTGTTTATTCTCGGCGCAAATGAATGTGTGTCATTATCGTCCGAATTCTCTTCCTTTCTGCTCCTCAAATGACTTGAAATATTTGCTGCCCACTCTCCTCACACACCTCTTGTGGCGATGAAAGATGGTGCTGGGATTGTGCTAGCAGACAATGAATCGGTTTGGATTTTACCACCAAGCAGCATTCAGTGCAAATGGTTTATTTTCTTTGATCTCTTTTATATTTGTAGCATCTGTGTCACGATTTATTAACCTCTTCTTTTCTTGGTATCTTAAGAATCCATTGTAGTTACTAACACATTGTTCAACAGCTAATGGTCTTTTATTTTTAACATTTAGATTGAAAGGCAGGGGGGGTACTATGACTTCTCACTTCGTATTCATGTAGGCCTAGTATATGATTCTTATTTGCAGGCACAAACTCTTGTCTGTCCTGCTTGCAAGTCAGGGTCTGAACAATCTGTGCTGTAGATTAGTACTTCCATAGCCATGTTCTATAGCTGCTCTGGACCAAAACTCCTGGCTCAACCAAAGATTAGCCTTTGGAATTGCGAATTTTAGCTGCCGCAAAATGAAATATGTGTTTTGCACTCTTATTTGATATATCCCTCCAGCTGCCGATCAATCTGGAGCAAAAGAACCGGTAACCTCTGCATATCAATATCATTCATGTTTTTGAAGAACATATTGTGTATTTCAATGCTACTTGTGTGTGTTTGTTACGTGATAGAAATATTCTGAACAAAATCTGTTACCTCTATGAATCAATTGATGCTTGCTTTAAAAACATATTGTTGGATTTGGGAGAGAGGGCTTACTCATTGCGAAGCCAAACCAGCATAATCTTTGTACACTTGTTTACTGGTGTAGTATTACACAGTCAGTTTGATGATTAGGAGCAGCATCTTGTGCATATCAACTAACAGATCACGGCACTCCCACTCTCTAGCAAGACAATGGCACAGAACATACGGACTGATCGCGCCGCGCAGTAGGCAGTAGCTCGGTAGTAAGGTTGGGTGGTAGTATAGAATACGGAATGTGTTAGTATTATGTGTGCGTTAGTGTGGTGTGTGTGGTGTGGTGTGGGTCGTCGTACTATGGTGGTGTAGGTCGGCTACATCCACGCAGAACACTACTCTATGCCATGAATAGCCATGAGCATGAGTCAGTACAGAAGAGGCAGATTGACAAGCTGAACACGAGACGACAACACAGTGCAGACGACAGCCACATTTGCAGACACCACACAACACAGCACACACACACAACACACACACACATACAGTATCGATCGACTACACACACCACAGCGGGACACACAACACACACACAACACACACACACACAGCACACAACACACACACCACACACGACAGCAACCGACACACACACACGACATCATTGAACACACGACCGGCACACACAGCGACAGACACACACGGGGACACGACACACACACACACAACACATTCACAGCACCAGCCTCGAGGTCTGCGACAGCTAAGCCCGCGCTGGAGGCAGAAATGGCTCATTTATAAAGGGAGCTCCCAAGTCATCTATACATAAGCAGGACAGCGTCTACATGGCTTTATCTTCCAGCAGACAATAAGAATGCAAGGATGAGACTGAATGGGGCCTTTGCTGTAGGGAAGATAGAGCATGTAGGCACATCTGCACAACGTGAATATGTCACGCTGTACACTGTAAACATTTGCCAAAATAATTGCAACATCAAAGCCAACCTTTGTGACAAACTGCAGAGTCAAATGTGTAGCAACTAGCAAAGACAAAACTGACACGGAAGCTGTCCATCAATTGAAATTAATGTATTGGGAATGTTGCTGAACAATAGAACATGGTTCTATAGAACAAACAGAAGTGTATTTATTAATACAGGATTATGTTCATTTCCTTAATTGACTTGTTGTAGGAAAAACTGTACTTGCTACAAAGAATGAGTACCTGTAATGTAACATTTACACATTCACAATTAACATTTTGTTTTCGGTGTGTACATGTACATGTATGATGTCTTTTTGATTTAGTCTATGTTGTATACTCAAGTCTGCTTAGCTTTGACCATTAATAACAATAACTATAACACCCAATAATGATATTAATAATATTATTAATAGGACTCTTCAATAGTTAGTACTACTGCATACTCAAAAGAAGTTCGACCTGTGAAAAACTGCACTACCACACCACACAATACAGCCTATACACCTGTATGAACAGCTTAGGCCACACTGCAATAGGCCTACATGCGACTGCCCAATTACATACATGTAATAGCGGCGCCTACATTACATGTATGTTGTACAGGTGTCCAGTAATGCATGTTCTTATCACTACCACAAATTGATAACCAATTAGCTTACAGTTCTATTCCTTTTAGTTCTAGAATACAATCTCACTGATGTCATTGCTCTAATTTATTCAGCAATTACTTTTTGCGGGTATAATAATATTGATCTATATTCATTCAGAGATGTGTCTGCGTTAACCCCATACACATCAACATTCATAAAAGTCGTCCTTACAGACAGTCATGTCATAACATGTTTACATGCAGACAGTATGAGGGTGTAACCCAAATAAGGCCAAAGAAATACACACAACAAAACACAAATTGTTCCCAAAATGTAAGCCAAGTAATTATTTAGGAATAACAACTGCTATCATTTTTGCCGAAAAGACATCCTTCACTTTAATTTATTTTTGAGAACACACCTGATTAAACAGTGTCACTAGGATTCGCACTCGTGGCTACACTGGGTGGTTACTTTTAGGTCTACAAGTCCTCACACAATAAACAATCTTTTTATTACCACAGTATTTGTGGTTTCTAGCCCTTCGCAACTACATTACAGCCAGACATCTTAACACTTCCGAGCCAATCAAGCATGGGACAAAATGATTTGTATTTTTGGTGCTGCACCTAAAGCGCTCACTATGAAGCTAACCATATATAAATTGGAAATCCCATTCACAGCCTTGGTTAAAAATTAGGGATGGGGGAATCCCTTGAATAAGATTTTATTTCGGACATCTATCTATTGAAAGATGGAAACAAAACATGTTTCTACATGTTCTTTCTATAGTCACACCAATGTAAACTCCCAAATAAAGAATCCCAATGTTCACTCTTCAATTTAAATATCACCTGTATTTGTTTACGATCGTTTTATGCTGCAATCAAATGTTCATCCCTTGCCTTCTTCATACAATAATGCCAGTCATGAATGTGTGATAAATAATATATTTTCTCTATGAATCATGCCAGTCAAGTAGGTGTAGTTGGCTGCAGACTGTTTTTCGAAAACAACATGCTTGCAAAAGCCACGAAGAAAGCCTGACCATCCCAGGCTCAACTATAACTATTAAATCATGATGGAATGTGATGTAATATTTTAGTTAGTACACATGTAAACAGGATTGTAAACCACAATGTTATAAATATAATTTTTCAATAGGTACACCGGTGTCTAATTTAGGCGAAAACAAATATTATTTTGTGCATAGAGTTGTAAGCCAAGTTTAATCTAAAATCACCCTTTTTTTACGTTAATGATAGGCTAACTATGGAGCTTCAATTTAAAAATTGTCAAAATTTGATATCTGAGCTTACATAAGTAGTGCTTCAAATGGACAAATAAACACTCTTCTACAAAAACTTGTTGGTAATTATGCTGCCAATGCCAATGAATGTATGCAATGAATAAACAATTTCTACTCTAGGTGGATGATACAATAGCCTAGATCTGCACACAGTAAAGATCTATGGGAGAAATGGGCCAGGTGAATCAGTCAATTTGAATGCTTGGTAATTTTCACTTTTTTAAAGCACTAATCATACAATTTTTTCAGGCTGTCATTTTTAGACCTTATCAAAGATTTGCATGGAAGCGTGGAGGATTATGTAGCTCAGATTTTTTTATAACTGTCGGTAAATGTTAGCCCAGTGGGGCTTTTAAAGTTACAAGTTATCGGTTTAGGGAACATAAATAATATTGCTCTAATATTATTGCTGTTACCAGGACCTACAGAGGCATCTCTCATTGCACATTTTTTTTTGATAACTTCAATGTCTGCAACATTGACTATGATGACGTACAGCGCTCAAGCATTTTTATTTCTTCATTTTTTTGGCAAGAAAGGAAAATAAACCCACAATTTGAGGAATCGAAAAAAGGCCATACATTCACTCCTTTAAACGTGCATTAGCAATTTCATTCCAATATTCGCGTCAGTCACACTATTCCACGCAGAACATGACCCCATACCACTCAACAATCCGACAATACGGAAATTCGCCCTCGGCACTCACTGCCCCTGTCGCCCTCTAGCTTTGCGAAAAACAGACCATAACGCCGACGTTGGTGAAATGCTCAGACTCCGCCAAAAGCGGCGAAATTGCAGGTACCACACGGAAGGTCTATCAACGAGTCCACTTCAGCTAGCAGTCAAAGTCGATCGTGAATGCAGTGTTGCGCTGAAACCTGCTGAGCGATACTGACCTTGCACGCTGGGCCCATCACTCATGCCTCTTCATCTCACTATAAACCACGAACTGTCACTTCCCCTTCAAATAAGGTGCAATCACCAACCTCATCACACAACTTCCGACTTCTGCTCACCCACGCATTCTGATATTGTGTGCACCATCGATCGCATTTTCTTTCAATCATACTTCACTCCTTTTTTGTAGTCTTTATTCTTTCTTTCGCCAGTCACAGTGGACATCTGCTGTCCATAAACACCAACCGTACCTGTATATAACACAACTTGTTAATCTTAAAACAAAGTTTCAATTCCAGGTCCAAAAGATGAAATATTGCTTTTTGCAACCCTGATACATGTATAACAACATTTTGACAAAACAAATTTATTTGGGTGGTCCCACAGAGTTTGACATAATGAAAGCCTGTTGTACTTGAAAATTTGTTGGGGCTTTTCTGCTGTTTTTCAGGGCCACATTTTCCCAGTGCCATTGCACATTCACATTTCTATTTCAATGTTCGCTCCTTATTAAACAAGAAGGCCTACCTGTAAATCACAATGACATTCAATTGGTTGTAAAGTATAATACGTACCTAATTCTATTTCATGGACAGTAAGCCTTAACATGAATTCAACTCTGGTAACATTTCAAGGTAGAAGCCAAACAACTTCAGCACAATTCACTCCAGTCTGGACAATTGGGCGCACACAGGCAAGCCAGTGTATATGAAAAAATAAAAACTTGCTTGGTTTGTTATATTATTAACTGCTCCTAATCATACCATCTCTATTCATATATCAAGATTGCCTCCTCTTTGCAGAACATTGTTGCAGCAGTATAGTATTTCAAACTCAAAGTAACTAAACACCACAATGAATAGAGGAAACAAGTTAACAACCAAGAAAACCAACTTGAGTGCAGATTTCTGCAAAAATCTGTAGAAGTTTACTGCTAGCTATCAAATGAGATACCGGTAGATGTTTGGACATAAAACAGGATTGCATACGCACAATTTATTTATACTACCATTTAATAGAACAGAACAACAACACTGCAACAAACAATCAATGGAACTCCAAGTCCAATACAGTACACATTGATTTTGATGAGGAATATTTATTCAGTCAAACGCGTTTTACGAGTCCGTCGGCCCAACTTTGGCAGAGACGGCACAATCTATAAATACTTCCTCCAATTAATAGCGGGCATGGAGCACAGATCTAATTAAATCCCATCTTTCATCTACTCCCCTCTACCCACGGACAACTCTTTCTCCACCGAATACAAACTCTCGATTTGTGAGTGGCATCAAGTCAACATCCTGCAGCAGCGAGGAAACCTTCGCATCCGCTACTTTGTCCTGGAGGACATAGGCGGCCATCTTGTTTCGGTGGCAGGATATTGCTACTAGCAGATGACGACGGCAGAAAACAGCCTCATTTCCTCCTTTTTTTTTGTTTTGGTTTCAATCTTTCATAAATCACTCATACTGCAGAAGTTATCATTTTATTTCCATTTACTAACAGACACGGTATGAATAGGTATCTACTACTGGTGCTTCTATTTTATCCGAGTGCTTACTTTCTCAGTTTCCTTTATCATGTGATTTCAAGTTGTTGTTGTTTTTTTCAACGGTGAGGTCGATTAATGCAGGGTTTGTTAACATGGGTCCCCCAGATACTTCTATATTTCCCATGGTAAATCAGTGATACATAATAATAATACATTCCTGAATTAGAACAAAATCAAAGTCAGTTTATAATGGCTGATATACATGTACGATAGGCAAAGGTAATGCAAAATAAAATGCATGTACACATTGTAGCTATACATGTTACATGTAGGCCTATACACTGTAACAGACTACAGTAAGCATTGCCGATGAGTGACTCTCAATAAATAGGAAAAAGCACCTTCACAACCTTGCTATAATCACCAATATGCTTTTTCTTCCACGTGCATTAGATGGGCGGAGAAGAAAATATATTAGAAATAACTCCTGCATTTCACAGGCAATCAAAATGAAGTGAAATAAAGGAAAAATTATAATAATGAAATGACAGACAGAGATGATATAAAGAGATGGACGGAGGCAGTGGAGAGAGAAATATTGGCGGTTTACGTCAGTAGCTGGGCAGCCTGGGCAGGTGATAAATTAATGTCTCTGTTAGACTCCACTGCATGGGAAATTAAATAAGTCCTAGCCCCCAAGCGGGTGAAATTATTTCATTTATTGCACTGGAGAAGATGTAGCCTTCTCATTGGCATATGTGGTAAATGGTACGTGCAGTTCATGTCAGGGTCGTATAGTGCAATGTAACAATGAGATGGCCATGTACGCCAGTGTACGCCCCATCTAGTAAATTGATAATGGCGCGATGGAGGGAGAGGTTTTAGCTTCAGCTATTAGTTCCCTAAATAACACCAGCGACAGAGTATAGCGGTACAGTCGAAGAGAAAATCTGTGAATGCATGCGGCATATTTGAAGGATATCTGGAGAAGCATGCTTTGTTTGTTGATGGGTGTATATATGGCCAAATTTAAGTTTATAGACTTTAAAAGTAATCCAGTTAGTGGTTAATATCACCTGCCAAGTGCTACCATTAAATACCGAGATCCACTTTCTTGCTTTGTTACTGTAGGCCTACATCTTCAAATCTAGACATATATTGCATCATTTTACCTCCGGCAGTTATCACAAAAGCCAAGTAAAGTGCAACAATACACACTTTCCACATTAGAGTTAGAATAATATGAACTGTCTGTGTTTTTGTAAACAATAATTCTGCAAGGTGTCAACTAAATGTATAGGCCCCTACAGTGACACAAAAATAAATTACAAATCTTGATGAAAACATTTTGTCTTGTCTTGGGTCTTCGTGCCATAAATTGTTTAAAGACAAAATGACACTATTTTATTTTAGGCAGTACCACTAAAGTCTTAGCCAATGTCATGTACAATTTACTAGAATTTAAAGTTTAGTGTAGGTGTTGCAAATCTTGTTGGAACCATTTCAGACAGAAGGCTAATCAAAAATGTGACATGGTGCTTTACATGTAGCCTGCATGTACCCTATTTTCTAATATTCGATCTTGTTATTCAGGTGGTATTGCTGTTGACAACAGTAAAAGCTATTATGGCTCCTTCATTTCCTAAACTCAATAAAAGTTTGAAGAGTGCAGTTAAGCTTATGGTCATTCACAAGTGGCCATTTACATGTACATACATGTACATGTATGTTGGTCAGACTGAAGTATATTGAATGCTCCATCATGTATGGTACTCTACATAATTCTATCATGGACAGGAAAGAGTAGAAAGTCAACAATGTAGACATTATTACATTTGTTGGGGCTCAGTCTAGGGTTACTGTAATTGTGTAAGATCTGTATGCTGGGATGGTGGTATGATGAGATAACCAGCTTTTGAAGTATATCCATGCAACTAAACAGTGATGAAAATATAAGTCCTACAATGTCAATGATTTTACTCCTTGTCATGCATTCAGTACTATTATATTCAAACATCAAATACAGCTTGTAAATAAATGATAGGATAATTTTTTTATTTCTCGAGATTTAATAATGACTGGTACATAAGCATTTCACATGTATGCGGATAATGTGGTTGTCTCTATAAATTAATTTAAATTTAAATACATGTATTGCACAGACAGTACCAGTACATGTAGGTCTACATACTACATGTGCAGTACGAACCACACGTACCTACATGTATCATGTATGTTAATTATTCTTCTGATGAAATCGGAGACACAGAGTTGTTTACTCAAAACTAGTTTAGACTTCAGTTTAGAATTCATGATCATGAACTTGTTTCACTGGGATTCAAAAGCAGTGTCCTTCCTGTTATTTCCACACAAACAGCCACTAAATATAGATACCCATTTACGACAGCTCGATGGAAACGGTACAGCACGAAACTGTAAATGTATTTGTTTAAAAAGAGGAAATCGTTGTTACACACTAAGGTGTGATAAACCGCAATTACCGCTCTTGTTTCGTCGCAGCATTTCCCAGTGGATGTTCCACGGGACATCACATTACGCACATTATCATAAAGAAAGCCATCGAGACGTACACGCGCATAGAGACGAGTACATTAGGCTTATTAGGGATGAGAAGCGTTTGTTCGCCATTCCCGTTCCCCCCCCCCTCCGTGTTTAGTCAGGCACTGGCTAATGTCCGTGGACGGCATTTGCGCAGGCTGCACACGGTGTACACAGTCATGTCAGGCCACCTGAACAGCTCACATCCGGCCTCCCAGTCGCTGCTAGTCAATATTTGATGAACGCGGCAATGAATAATTTAGGGCGGTAATTTGGCAGGCTTTCTTGCGCTTATGAAATGTTAACCTCCGACCATTTTTGTTTTCCACTGCGAGTGCATGTTGGCAAAACAAATACCCTGTGTATATGTATTTATAATTAGCCTCTTCATTACCGGTGTAAACAGGAAGGAGCTTGAATGTCAACAAAATTCTGCTGGCACTGTGATATTCTGTAGAAATCTTCCATCTCGCAGCAACAAACAATTATAATTGTTATCTTGGGTCATCTATCTTTTTAATCAACACAACACACAGTAGGCCTTCTGATGTAAGATGTACACTGCAATCACAATTACAAACTCAACACTATTACTTATTAGAAGAGTAAATGCCTAGTTCCCTCTCATTGTTTGATTTACTGCTGATTGTAACAAGTTGTCTGGTTGTCTTTATAAACAAAACTGGAACAAATTCACAAAATATTAAACCATAAAGAACAATTCAGAGAAGGCTTGTGTAGTGATAGTTTATTACCTTTTTTAATAACATGACACAGGCCTGCCAAGAAGTTTTATAACTACAGAAGCAGCTTAACCTAGGTTTAGGCCTACATAAATCATACAAGGTGTAGTCCTTTCCACTATCATGCTGTCATACAAATTCCAATAATGTTGTTTGTTTGTTTATTTTTGTTTTTGGTTTCAAAATGGATAGGCTTTCTAATACTACTGTAGGCTCAGCTACATGTAGTTATTTCTCAGTTATTTTTCAATGCTTTGGTGACACACAAATTTGAATTCTGCAGTTCACCATGGGTTCCAATAACCTAATTTGAGAGTAGACATTTCACAAATACCAATTCTACCAAATCGTTGACAGGAACATTCATGTAACTTGCGAGTCTCTGAAATTTGAGCAGATAGTATTTCTGAAGAATCAGCCCCAAAATATAAATAATTTCATAAAGTATGCACAAAATAGGGAATGTAGGAAACATAATTAACACAAGAAATAAAGGCCACAATAATTTTTTGTCCCCTCCAAAATTACACCCCTATTTAACATAATAGTCAAGTCTTCCAGAACCACAGGAGGTCATTTCTATGACCTTCAAGAGGTTTTATATACCTCTTTTTATGTTCACATGCAGTAATCTGAAGTACAAAGGTCACTGCTATGGAGGAAATAAAGCTTCCTCATTGGACGACTGAATAAATACACACAGTCTGGACTGAAAATGGCCTTATCCCCTTTTTTTCCTGAGATATTACAACCTTTATAGTGTGTGGGTGTGTACAGTTGTAGTGTGTGGCATGCAATGCAGCTGTGTGTGTGTGTGTGTGTATGTATGTCATGTAAAAGTGTGTGTTCTCCAATGTGCTAGATACTGTACACACACACTGTGATTTAGAATAGTGGGCATCTGGCAAAATAGGTACACCATGGTGGGCTCCTAATAGCTCAATGGGTAAGCCATAGGATCCATGTACGTATACGAAGTGGCACCATAGTGCATTACGTACTGTACTGTATGATAAACGTGTACACTGCACACTAATGCTTTACAAAACAATGCATGCTAACACATAACCTATGCCTATGGCACAACAGTGAACTTTGTAGTAGAAAACTTCTCAAGTGAACTGTAGGTAGGCCTGTAGGCCTATATGTATAGGCTACTTGTATGGCTTAGGTTCTCACTGAAGGAAACTTTACATAACAACAGTTTTTCGGCAGTGTAGAAAACGCGCGTCGCGGCGTCACGTGCAAATTCCAGGAGCTCTTGATGCGACACATTGCAAATTCCGGGCGACACGCGTGCGCCCGCCAAAAAAAAAAGAAAAAAAATTTTTGATTTGCAGATAAAGATAAAGTAGATTTGAAAATATTAATCTCAAAATGTTCGAGACAATTCGTAACACATGTGTTGCCCGTATGTGTGCTCAGGAATGTAAGAACAGGGAGCCTAAATGATTTTGTCAGCGCTAGTGTGGCAGTATACCACCGCTTACACTGGTTTAAACATTACGGCGCTATCGACGCTAGCGCTGCAAGTGTTTGAATTGGGTATTGACAGTAGGGGCGCACCGTCGTAAACCAGAAATGTCCGTTAGTATACGACTGTCCTGATATACGGGGACAGCGCAATATCGTCGGCGCGAAATTTTGAGTGAGTCCGCGATTCTGCAGGACATTACCCGAGATTATCGAGAATGTCCTGGAATCTCAAGACATCGCATGCCGATGACTGAAGTTGTCCGCACATACCCGGACAATTATAACAGTACTACATGGACTGTCGGGATCTAGAATTTAAATGCAATATTTAATGATGCATGCATCAATTTTTTTTCAGGAAATTTATGTAACATCGCTCTAGCTTCATCAACAATATTTAGACAATATTGTAGTAGATGCTAGTCATGCTACTCGTGTTACTTATTTGTCAGTGTCATTCTAGCTAGAATACGATCATGACTTGGTTTGTGTTGCTTATGCTGAGCAACAGTCCCACATGCTGCAATCTGCGTAAGTTATTTTCATTTCACTGTTTTGTGCATTGTTATTTAAAGAATGAACGAGTTTTGATAAGGCAGTAATGTCCAAAATAAATTGAAACCAAAGTTCATATCAGTTTCACACTTTTTATCCTTTTAATTGATGCAGGCCTCTTTTTGTGCATTTATTCTATGAAATATTTTTGGAGCACGCTTTCATTTTAACCATTCAACTTTTTGGAATACGATTTTAATGTACTAACATCTTTTTGTAAATGTAATAATTCGGACATATTTTTTATCACTATCTTAATTTTGTGATTTCATATAAAAACATTTGAATTTTTAGCTGTGATTTTTTTTATATCTGAATATTTTAGAACTTTGCTTATGTTTGATGTATGATTTTATTTTATTTTCATGACTTTTACCAGGATTTTAAAGACCATTAGCAAGAAGTCATCAGTCAAGCCATCCATCAAAAATTAAAACAAACATTACCAAACCTGAATCTGATCTTGACTGGAGCAGAGTTGATGATGACCAGCAGCTGTGTATCATCTTAGAGGAGTCGATCCACATACTCTTCCAAGATACGAGCCAAGATATAGTCGCGCAAATGAGATGTCTCATGAAGTCTTGGATCTGATATTTTGTAGAGCCTCTCATTTTGATGCCAGAACCACATTTCTCACATTCTGGTCATGCAAAATTTACCATCATGATTGGAATGTACAATCAATCTGACGTCAAAATCATGAGTCTTTATAAAAATGTCAGCAACTTTAGGAGATTCCATGAGGCATCTTGAGAAACTGTTTTGTGATCATGGACATGGGTTCATGGCCTACACAACTTGACATCAAGTCCCAGAAGACCAGCGTGGGATAACCCTTCGATAGTCAAACTTGTATTTTCCAATTTACAACATCAGTTAAGAATCAATGCTTACTGCTTTTCCTTTCCTATCATTTTCTTTAACTGATATGCATGTAAAATTGATAAGGAATT